>JAPKID020003766.1:0-12115 GCA_026931265.2 Tropidonophis doriae
GAGATTGAACTAGACCACATGTGGCTGATCTGGTTTTTCCCTCTTATGTTTTATGAATTTAACAATCTAGATGCAAAATGATATGTTTATATAAATATTTTATTTGTTTGTTGAGGTGGGTAATATTTAACTGAAATCTTTTTTTTAAATACCTGTTGGTGGCTGACTATATTAATAAATAAGATGTTGGGATTATGTAATGTAGAGGTTAAGATGAGATTAGCGGTTTTGAACAAACTCATAGTTACATTTTTATTTATATAGATGGAGCAATTAAACGTGCCTTGAAATCATTTGAAGGTGAATGGAAAATCAACCATGAAAATCAACTGTGGGTGAAGTGCTATCCATTTCTGCCATCCAGAAAGAAATGACTGCCCTTATGGTGATGAGGCACTCAGACCATGTGAATCAGTGGTGAGTTCTGGATCCCATTACAACTGACATGGTGCAACGGGGCCCAGTGTCCACCACATGAACATGTGAAGTGCGCATGCATCCTTATCTCCTGTGACACTCCGTGATGCCTCTGCGATGCTCCAGCTGCTCGGCGGAGTGTCGTGCATTCACTGTACATGCTGTGCACATGCGCAGAAGCGCAGAAGAGCTCAAATACAAGTAAGAAGGACAGGCAGGAGGGCAAGCGGGTGGGCCCTCCAGAGCACTGTACCGGAATGATACCCAGGGCTCCTAGCAGGCACCAGTACACCTGTACTGGGGCATACCTCCTGCTACCCACCACAGATGTGGATAAGCTGTCAGAAAGTATTTTATCTGTTTACTTGTACAAAAAAAAGTATTTTTGTCTATCAAATTGATTTGGGGCTGAGTGGGAGAACTTTTCAGGCACAATGTATTCCATGAGATTTATGTTTGTTTGTTTGTGTATTTCTGGAGGATTTGGTTTATTAATATATTGCTTGCAGTGTTTTGCAAACCACCTTAAAGAAAATGTAAATCTTCAAAATAACTAAGCAAATCAGAAATTCAGTATAGCATCAATGACAGAGTTTTGCCTGAGAAATATTCATTTTTATTGGTTACACGTCAATCCACTCTGTGTGGAAGCCTAATTATTGGGAAATGCCAAATTATGCCAAGAATGTCATGAGCAAGAGAGGAATATGGGGAAAGCAAGAAAATATGGCATCTATTTCATTTACTTATTACATTTATATGCCATCTCACTACCCAGAACAAATATAAGAATCTTTAGAATAACAGGATTTGGAGGAGGGAGGGGAGAAGGATGGGAAAGACTGCTGGTTTTTCGGAAATATAATTATGAATTTTTCTAAAGGGAAAACATTTTCCTGATGCAAAAAGAATAAAATGTAATATCTGTAACTAAGAACTGTTGAAGTACATGATTAAGAGCATTAGCTGTAAGCCCTATGGCTGAAAACCAAGAGTACATTTAAGCTCTGAGTTCTCTAGGTGCCTGGGTAATTTTTTTTTTTCAGTCCCACCACTACCTGAAACATGTTGATGAAATAATAACAACACTTACTAAGGGTGGATATTATTGGTGCTATTGCAGTAAGGATTACCAAACTTTGAAATACTCTGAAAACATTTATAGCAGTTTTAAATCATCATAATCAGTGATTAAAAAGAACGGTAGATAAAAATGTAACATGCATTTTCATCTAACTTCATGGTTTTTCTTTACAATGATTGGTTTTCTTTAAGCACAAAGGCCTTATAACTTAGGATAAAATCAGGAGGGAGAGAGGAAGGAAGGAAGGAAAAAAAATAAGAGAAGAACACCAGTTATTTAAGTAGGCAGCTGAAGTTAGATAAGTGGATCTGCTCACCTAAAATCCAGGATAAAGGATGCAATGAAAAGAGTTTAATGAGAGAGATAGGCTGACGGCCTAAATAAAAGAAGATGGTTGCAATCTGAAGCCAATGGTGATAATTCAATAATGGCTTGATTCTTACTTCACAAGAGTCCTGAAAATGGGAATGTACATTTCAATATGAGAACCTTTGTACTAACATCACCTTGGGCGCTATCCCTTTCTTTGCTCCTTGTTGTAAATAAAATGGAAGCAGATAATTGTAGTTGTGGTTCTCAATTGCCCATAGTCATGCCGAGAGGTGAAGTAAATGCTTTTTCGTGTTTGGATTTGGTGGAAAATGCAGCAGGCACTAAGCCAAAAGAAAAGTCTTGTTTACTGTAGCATCTTCCACTTCGCAAGCCAATTATGTCCTTTTGTAAGGTTACAGTTGTGTTACAAGACTCAAGTCCCATGCTGTCAGATGTTTCACAGATGTGGGGTAGAGCCTTGAATGAGCAGGACAAACTTGTTAGAAGCAGTTTCCAATGTTTTCCCATGGAGATTTTTAAAAGTATGTAATTTAATCTTTCCCAGTTATAGAAAATGAGTATTAGATGGAGTGGAGTATTTTTAAAAACTATCACTAATAGTGGTATTTCATTATCATTAACATCATCATCATCCTCCCCCGGTAAGATACTACCTTGATATAGTTGTGTACTCTGGGAAAGATGAGAGCTATGCCAGAGCTTCAACCATACTGGGCAAGTCTCATCAAAGGAGTCAGGCAAAGTATGGTGAGATGTAAATTACAGAAACCCATACCATCTCGGATGTCTCCAGGTTAATAAGATTGGTACTAGAAGTTGGAGCTCCTGGACATCTGGTGAAAAATAGGCTACAGGACTCAGGACAGATTGTTGAACAACCAGGACCAGCAGCTGCTGAACTATTGGAACAAAAGTTGTTTACCCATCACAAATATACAGTGATATGTACCATGTTTAATATGGAATAGCAATAGTAATAGCACTTAAATTTATATATCACTTTATAGTGCTTTACAGGCCTCTCTAAGTGGTTTACAGAGTCAGCCTATTGCCTCCAACAATCTGGGTCCTCTTTTTACCCATCTTGGAAGGATGGAAGGATGAGTCAACCTTGAGCCTGGTGAGATTCAAGCTGCCAAATTGCAGGCAGCCAGCAGTCGGCAGAATAGCCCGCAGTACTGCATTCTAACCACTGCACCAGCACGGAATACAAATGCTGAAGTACTAAGAGAACAATAAACTACACATTATGTTTCCTATATTTTATATATACATGTATCTATGTGATATAAGGTAATATGTTTGTGAATGTATCTTGTCATTTCAACAATATACTGTAAATTCCATATTGTTCTCTTAGATGTAGATGTTTTCTTCACAGCAATATTATATTTCTTGTTCTATGGTGCTGGTACCAGTCTGGGTTAACAAGATTGGCGCTATATTTGGAGTTCCTGGACATTTGGTGAAAAATGGGCTACAGGACTCAGGGCAGCTGTCTGAGCAACCAGGGCCAGCAGCTGCAGAACTACTGGAAAGAAAGGTGTTTACCCATCACAAATATACATTGACTGAAAACAAAAAAATAATGACCTGTTATTGCAGATCAGATTCAACAAGAAGAGGATATTTGACATGAATGCACCTGTTCTGGGAAGAACAACATCCAGAATCAGAAATAACAGAACAGAGGCTAGCAGATCAATGTCGATTTATAGTATGAAAGAAAGTATTCACAAAAGCAGAATCGGAAGAAATGCAAAGATCTACTCAGGGCAGAGAAATCAAAGTTTTACAGAAGTAACACAGACTGCAGAATAAACAAGGGAGAGTTGGTATTAGAGAAAGCCAGTAGAGATATACAATTGTTTTCATTTGGAAATCAGGCACACTCTCCTCTGCCTCAGAAAGAACAAAAACCTGTAACTAAAGAACTGAAACAAAGAATAACTGAGCAACAAGAAGGGCACAAAAACACAGAATAAGGTTGGTGGTGCCGAAGCTTGTTTTAAACAAACTGCTGGGTCCTTTCACAGCCCTTCTTCCCCAGAAAGGCCAACCTGTTTCAGTTAACAGCAAACTGGCATGGGCCCTGTTGAATATGGAACACAAAAGCTGAGGTAGTAAGAGGGCAATAAACTAAACATTATGTTTGCCATATATTATATATACATGTATTGTATGTGATATAAGGCAATATGTTTCTGAAAGTATTCTGTCATTTCAACAATATATATTCCATATTGTTCTATTCGATGTAGTTGTTTTCTTCACAGCAGTATTAAATATCTTCTTCTGTGCTTAACTTTTACTTTATTTTTATTTAATTTCTATACCGCCCTTCTCCCTTTTGGGACTCAGGGCAGTGTACAGCCAGAATAAAAATAATGATACAGAATTTAAAAACAGTATTAAAAAGAAATATTAAATAATTGGCCCATATTTAAAAATCCCAAGCTAAAATCATTGTTAAAAATCCCTTTAAAATTATAATAGCCCGGCGGCGCAAAATAAATGTGTCTTCAGGGCCTGACGGAAGAGATGTAGTGCTGGGACCAGTAAGAAAGCATGCTGAAGTAAAAATCTGATGCCCGCATATCTGACACCTGCTTAGTGTATGCCACAAAGGAAACAGGGCTTCGGACTTCCTCAAAATAGGGGCAAAGGAGGGGTGGGATGGGGAATGGATGATTTGGTGCCAGTTATTGTCAGCAGAAGACTCTGAAAAGGGAAAGAAGGGGTGGCACTTTTGTGATCCCACAGACATCTGAACTGGAGAAAATAATAAAATATAAAGATCTGCAAATAGAAATAGAATGAGCATGGCAAATGTAAGCAAAGTTAATACCCCAAATAATAGGTGCCTTGGAAACATCTGGAGCATCAGGCCCCACATGTTTGGGCACCAGGGATTGGTTCCATGGAGAGAAGGTTTTCCACGAACCAGACAGGGAATGATTTCATGTGCTACATGCAACCCACAGATGGGGCTTCATTTGTTTGTGTGGCCCAGTTTCTGGCAGGCCTCAGCCCAGTGACAGTCCATGGACCAGGAGTTGGGGACCCATGATCTAGAGCAGGGGTATCAAACTCAACGCCTGGGGGACCAGATCTGGCCCGCAGGGTGCTTAGATCTGGCCAATGGAACCAACCTGGAAACAGAAAAGGAGCGACCCCCTAGTGTCTCTGATAGCAAAAATGGAGTTTGGGAGGGCTGCAGGCAGCTCTCCTGAGCTCCGCTTTCACTGACAAATGGTTGCAGGGGGCCATCACGACCATAAACAGAGCTCAGGAGCCCATTTTTGCTGGCAGTGCTCCGGGCACCACAGGCACACCTAATGTGATCTTGAGATGGCCAAGCCCACCCTGACTATGGCCGCCATGCCCCCCCCCAAGTCACAACCTTGATGCAGCTCTCAATGAAATTGAGTTTGACATCCCTAGAGCACAACTTGAATACTATTGGGATTGACAAAATCGCCATCATTCAATTGCAAAAGGTACATACAATTTACATACTGTGGTGATACTTCTAACAACATAAAACTTCGCCATCTTCCTATCCCAGGTCCTTAAAACTCAATACATGGATAAAAATACCAGATCCAGTTTAAACATCTGTGTGATCAACCATAATACAATCATATTGATGGACAGTAATCTTTAATAGAGCCATAGTGACTAGAAGCTTTGTATTAGCGAAAAGTAATGTCTGAGTAGCCCTTGCTCTCCCCTACACAATTGTATGCAGGGGTGAAATTCAGCAGGTTCTGACAGGTTCTGGACAGCTGGTAGCAGAAATGTTGAGTAGTTCGGAGAACTGGCAAATACCACCTCTGTCTGGCTCTAAAGTGGGGAGGGAATGGAGATACCAAAAATCAAGCCCAAAAATTAGTTGGCCATCATGGATATGTGCTCTGGAGCTGAAAGGGCATGCTTTGTGTGCCCTCAGAAATGGCTCCACATGCCACCTGTGGCACATGTGGCATAGGTTCGCCATCATGGAATTAGCCCCTTTTGCTGCCAGACTAAGAAGATACATTCTGGTTATTTTACTCACTGCTGAAACATATTTGAGAATCTACAATCCAAAAATTTATACACACCTTTCTTCACTGTCATTCACTCGCTCCCTCTTTCTCTCTCTCTCTCAAGCAATGGAACTATTCATTTCTTCATATATAGGTTTTGGGGTGCTTTTGTCTTTGGAACTAGCCTCTCTACAAATGTTAGATTGAATGAAAACTCATGTAGATTGTGTCCTCCAAGGATTCATCTGATGATACTTCCGCAGTCCTCCAAATTTAGTGACCACCAATGCATTTTGTGAAGCAGATTCCATAGTTCAACTTTGCCTTATCAAGATTACTGAAGTTGTTCTCCCTTGCACCTGTCATCACTCAGTTTCACCAAATGACCCCATCTTCCCACATTACAACTGAGGGAAAAGGTTTTCTATTTAATCCCTGTACCTACATTTCATGTGCTGCTTGGCACCCTGGGCATGGGTATTTTCTTTATTATGCCAGTGTTTTGCTGCTACATTTTAATCCCTCAAAGTGGTTAGAAGTTTACATTGCTGAATTGAACAGGGAAAATACAAAACAGGAGAGATAATGTCAGGTCCCATCTATAGGGACCTTGCCTTGGTGGTGGTGGGGAGGGTTTGGGACTGTTGCTTAGATGGGGTTTTCTTTGTTCCTTTTTTTCACTTTGGTATGTTGGGGGGGGGAAAGAATGTGCCTTGCGCCATCTCTTTTGTCTCACCATTGGAGGAGTGAGATCATGGCACCTGTCACTTTCTCAACCCAAAATTCTCACAACATCTTCACACCTTGGGATTGGCTCAAAGATGTACTGGACATGGGGAGGGGCCTCAAAAGCAGCGATTAGTGGGTTCTGGGATGTACAGCCTGGTATGGCCGTACTGGTAGTAGCCAGGAGCAGTGGCCACTGTACTGGTACGGTGGCTCGTTTGGCCCACCCACCCGCTTTCCATAGCTGTTTTTGAAATAATCGGGCCAATTGCGCATGCATTGCCTGCACGACCTCTGCCGAGCAGCTGGGTGTCTCAGGGCGGTGGCGTCTGCATGCAAGTGCAGTGTGCGTGCCCAACTTGGATGCCCAGCCCCATGCGCAGTGTACCAGTTGCGACGGGGTCTGGAACTCAACCACTGGGTTTAACCCACAGGTGGGTTGCTCCCGGTTCAGCCCAGATTGGGTGAACTGGTAGTGGCAGGAGGCAGGAGGTGGCACAGTAGTGTAGCGTGCCTGCCTGAACCGGTAGTAAAAAATTTGGCAATTCACCACTGGTTTAACCTAACGCTCCAAAACATGACATTCAGATTCTGTTATTCCTGTTACCTTGTACATGAGTGGCAAACTAAACAAACAAACAAACAAAGAAACATGGGAACAAAAGACCACATGAGCCTATCCTAAAAAATGCTGGGTTTCTTCACCTAATTACACCAATTATCTGTGACCTGTCAATACTGGCCTATCACAGTCCTAAAAATGATTCCTAACCAGTCTCCCTGAGAGTAGAGATCTCACCTTCCACCTGCAGTTCTCAAGTCCTCTCCTGATTCAATCCCCCAATCATTACAACCTCAAGCCCAAAGAAATCATTTTATATAGCTTAGGTCCCTTCCAACTCTGTTATTTTGTTATTCCTCTTCAAGCTTAAAAAACATACTAAACCTTTCATCATGCAGATTTTGCAGTTTCCCTTGGCCATCTCAATTGTATTTTCCCCTCATATCTTCCCTGTAATATCCTTTTTTTACATGCAGAGAATAGAAAAATGCACACATATTTTTATAAATATATGATGATGTTTTTAGCTTTACATCAGATTCCTTTTCAACAGGGAATGCATCATTTGAATAAGAAGAATGCACCACACCAATGTTTTGCTGGTTTGTTTTTATATAATTTGTATTAAGAATTTCAAAGAAAAAATAAATATAAGAAATGATATAAAGTAAAATGAAAAAGCCAAAAGTGTAAAGAGAACAAATAGAAAGAAATAGAAGTTGGCTCTGATTTCCTTTATAGTATAATTACAAATACAAAATTATCTCTTACTTAGTTTCTCTTTTTTCTAGTATCTATTTCTAATCATCAAAACTAAGTCATTAACTTCATATTTTTTTCTCAGAAAAAAGGTTATTAGCAGCTTCCAGTCAGTAACAGACAGAGACAAGGTCTTTTCTCTAATTAAGAAAGTCAATTTAGACATCTTTGCAAATTCCATCGATTTTACCAACCATTTCTTCTCCGTGGGTAATGTCAAATCTATCCACTATTGTGCATATAACAATCTTGCTATAGTTGCTATATTTAAAAATAAGGTCCCATGACTTTTTCCAGATGTTTGCCCATTATTTCCAAAAGAAAACCCTCCAATTTCAACCTTTAAAATCTTCTCAATGAGTATATGTGTTTGTATGCAAAATGTCCTGGTTTGTTTTGAACGTTTTTTGTTTTAAGCTATGTACCACAGCTACACTTTTTGAGACTGAGCCACAATCTATTGTTTCAGGTTTTAAGTACCTTCTTAAAAATGTATTAGATGAAATATGAATTCAATGGTTTTCTTATTTATATTTTTTAATATTGCTATGATATAGGAAAAAAGACTAGAGGTTTTGTCTCAGATGCCATGATTCTGTATTAGCTGACACGAGGCCTGAAAATAATGTTTATGATTATTTTTTTTCATTTTGGTCTCATTGACATTTCAAATTAAGAAACACTCAATTATTTCTTGTTGCCACTCCGGTTAGAAAATGTATGTTTGATCACAGCCTGAGCAGTGTTTTGATTCTGAACTTAGCCCAGTGATTCTATACTATGAAATAACAGCACCATCCTATGAAATTCATTTTGGAACATGTAACTACATACACTTAGCATAGCACTCTCAAAAAGAAGCTGTTTATATATTATGGGGCAGCTGCCATACCTTGGCCCTGACATGATATTACTGGCAAATATCAACATTTCCAGTAAGAACAGGTTAACCTGACATTGCAGCAATGTTGTTTTTTCATACACTAATGCTCGAACAAATTAAGGGCAAGCAGTTTGCTGGTAATTCTCCATTTTGAGTAGTGCCTCAACCATTTGAAAAGTGATTGGCTGTCCAATGCTTCCATTTTTCTAAAAATAACATAATGTAAATGACATAAATCAAAATAACATAATGTAAATCACGGGTCCCCAACCCCAGGGCCGCAGCCTGGTGCCGGTCCATGGCTTGATAGGAACCGGGCCGCAGTGAGCGGCACAACTCTTAGAAAGGGCCAGAGATGAGGAGGAGGGAGGAGGGGGCAGCCCCCTGGGCAGAGCGCATGCCATGAGCAGGAGAGCGCAGGTGCAGCTGCTCGCCCATTGGGGGCCCGAGAGGGGCAAGTGAGCCGACTCACTCCCCCTGCGACCGCATGCGCCACCTGTTTCCCCTGCTACCCCTCTACGCTGGCCAAGCCATGGCCACTGGTCCGTGGAATTTTTTTAACATGAAACTGGTCCCTGGTGCCAAAAAGGTTGGGGACCCCTGATGTAAATGACATAAATCAAAATAACATAAATGTAAAAGTCAAGAAAACAATGGCTTGATTAGGGTTGGAGCTACCACACATGCAGTGGAAGAAGAGTGACTCTCCCCCATCCGTTTAGTGAACAGTATTGAATTGAAATATTTATTACAGTCAAAGATCGATACAAATATTTAAAAATATTCAAAAGGTATCTAGTTAAAAGTTCTAGAATAAAATAATGACAGATAACAAATAAAATCTAGGTTCAAAATTGAACAAGTATGTTTTCAAGGTCCGACGGAAGAGGAGTAGGTCTGTGGTGGTGCGAAGATCAGGGGGTAGATTGTTCCAGAGGGCAGGTCCCGCCACAGAGAAGGCCCTCCCCCTTGGGGTCGTCAGCCGGCATTGTCCGGAGGACGGTATCCTGAGGAGGCCTTCTCCGTGGGAGACGACAGGTCGAAGGGAGGTATGTGGTAGGAGGCGATCTCGCATGTAACCTGGTCCCATAGGGCAGAGGTTGCAAGAGAAGCCATACTTCCTGCATCCCATGAAACTTTATGCCCTGTTTAATGTTGCCCGTCCAGAACATGATTCTGTCAAGAGGTTGAAAAATGGACAGAGATCACTGAAAGTTATTTCTTGTGTTGCAAAGCATCCCAGCAATATATGGGACATGGTTTCACAAAAAGACTCTGTGTCTTCTACAGCTTCATAGGTAACGATCAGCACCTTACATTGCATCTGGAAATCTTCTGGTAATTATGGCAGCTCAAACATAAATATAAAATGATCTGCATGTACAGCTCTACATGTTTTGTCACATTCTGGACCAGTTCAGCTTCTGAATATTTTTCAAAGGTAGAGAGTCTTGGCAGTAATGCAGATGAGAAATGTCCAAGGCATGGGTTAATGAATAAGGTCCCCAAGCCAGAATGCAATGCAATTAGCATACAAGATGAATTTGTACAAAGGTCCTCCTATCCATTGCTGTCACCAGCTCTTCAAGAGAAGCTGAGAGTTGAGGTGGATCCCCAGACTACACACTATCTCCATCTATGGAAGAATAATCCCAGTCAGAACTAATTATGGGAAACTGTTGTTCTTCCTGAGTAAACTAGAGAGGAAACACAGCTAGCGGCACTAAATCTACTTTAAAGCACAATCGTCCCTCTCTTTTAATTGCTCGCTCTATAAGGACATAGCATTGACATTGAGTCTCTATTGATTAGCCCTTGGGCCATATCAAAGTGCAAAGTTCCAGAAACAAATTATTACTAAAATTTGATTTAAAAAAGTGGAGTTTGATAAAATACAGTTTAAAATGAAATTGGAATAAAATACAATTTAAAATGAAATTGGAATAAAATACAATTTAAAATGGAAATGTAATATTGCATTTTATGGAACCTCAATGTTTAACACTACATACATTAACTGCAACAAGAATAGTATTCACTCAAAATTGGAAGCAGAACAATATCCCTCCAGATTCCAATTATCATAAGTAAGAGACTTGAGTGTGCAGAGATGGATAGGTTGACCATGGAACTGAAGGATAGAGAAGAATCGGAGTATTATAAAGTGTGGAAGAGATGGTATAAATGGTTGGACCATAATATAAGAACTAAGTATTATTTACGGCAAATATGATAACACTGTATAAACCTGTATTGTTATATTTTAACTGATTATATACATTATATAATGTGGAGCATATTAGAGAATATAGAAATAGAGCTTATGTACGTATGAATGATATAATCAATACTGATATGGATTTGCTGTAATGAGTGGAAATTTTTGTTTTGTTTTTTAATGTTTAAAAAAGCTTAATAAAAATTATTTAAAAAATAAAAAAAAATTGGAATAGAATACAGTAATTTAAGACATAGATAAAATATGATAAAATTATATTTCGGTGACACCCCAGCAAATCTACCCCAATCAGTCCCACATATGCAGATATCAACCAAAGCATTTTGTTTAAGTACTGTGCAATGTTAAATGTTATTTTCAGGATCTGGCTGCCCAGAAGAGAAGTTCTTTTGCTATGGGGATCCAAATGGGTCATTCGTTTGGTATATAGGCCAAGATAAGGACAAATCTTTTCTAAGTTTCTTTCTCTAACCATTAAGCAACTGTGGGATCTTGTCCCTTTTGTATGCTTGTTTCCTAGACAGCCTCCTTTTCTCAAAGTCACCTACATAATTCATTCCCTTACAGAACTTGATAGACCTAACATTCACACTCAATCAGTTTTGTTGTGCTTTATTTTAATGTTGGGGCATTTTGTACCACGAGAAATAACACCCTATTCATAGCAACAGCAAGTGTGCTATCTACCCAGTGTTTGTTTTGCCAATTTTTCCACGATGCTTTTTAACAGACACCTCCAGGACTACTTCCACTAAATAATGAATAAGATCTTCAAAACAATATCCTCAACAACACAGGTAGGTAAGCATCCTTAACAGTCCCGATGGGAACAATTATTAACAAAATGCCATTGAACTATATAATGTAAAATGCTGTGGTCAAAAAGATCAGCTTCTTACCAGCAACGGAAGAGCCCAAGAGAAAAGTTAGAAGTGCTGAGTTTCTCAGTTATCAGAAAACAATCCCAGAAGAAAGCAAAGTCTTTCAGCATTTTCTTAAGAGTATGGCCTAGAGGTGGAGCTCTCGCCTCCCAATCAGGAGGTTGTGAGTTCAATCCTAGGTAGAGGCAGATGTAGGGTCT
>JAPKID020003768.1:0-12113 GCA_026931265.2 Tropidonophis doriae
TCTACCTACCTACCTACCTACTGTATTTTCCCTCTCTCTCTCTCCCCACCTACCTACTGTACTTCTCCTTCCCTCCCTCTCTCTCTCTTTCTACCTACCTACCTACTGTATTTCTCCCTCTCTCTCTACCTACCTACCTTATTTCTCCCTCTCTATCCCTCTACCTACCTACCATATTTCTCCCTTTCTCTCTCTATCCCCTACCTACCTACATACCTACCTACCTACTGTATTTCTCCCTCTCTCTCTCTTTCTCTCTATTTACCTTGATCTGTATTCACCAATAGAATCAATATACTTCTGGTGAGATATGACACATATGCCAGTTTTGATTAATTTTGGTCAGCAAGGCCTAAATGTATCTTCACTTGACAGAGGCACTTAGCCCAACCTGTTACACACAGTAATTGAAGAAGACCGGTGTCTGTCGTTTTGAGTTTCTAGATGTGATGCAGGTTATAAATGTAACAATAAATATAGCTGGTTGTTCGGAAAGCACCATGGGCAAATAGAACTTGAGTATTTTTGGCTGTCTAATCGTGTAGCATTGTTGATATTTTCCTCTTGTAGATGGATAAATGTAAATTCTATGGAACCTAGTAGGACTTTCTTTGGAGTAAACATAGTAAGATCTGGCTCCAGTATTTTTGCTTTGTAATTCCTATTGCAACAATATGACTATAACTATAATAATGTATCAAGTTATTCCAATTTCTTACATGGTTCTCATGAAGCAAGAGATATATCACAAGAAAGATTCTGTTTCGATATTTTACACTTCCTAATGTGCTGCTGAAGTATTTTTTTTTTTTAAATCCATCAAAAGAAGCAGGTGTAAAATAATGGCTCAGGACAGAACTACTGATATTATGTAAGCTTTGAGCTCTATGCTAGGATGACCTGCACTTAAACCTGCAAATCTATAATTGAATGATGTAAGATTAGGATTCTAATAGTCTAAAAGAAAAAGAGTTTTCTTTCCGGTATATAATTAGAAAACCTGTGATCCATTGAGTCATTATTTCAGAGATTTTTCCTTACCAAAATAGAGAAACATAATGACCACAGGTAGACAAAATAGCACTAGGAACAAGAGTGACTTCTGATTTCCTAGCTAGCTTTCCCATTGACTTTCCTTGTGGGAACCTGGCAGGGAGCATGTGAAATGACTTTCACAGCTGTAGGAGCAACAACTTTGCCAAATGTCAATCTTCCAGGAGTCATGGGCCCTGGAGTTCAAATACATTGCGTGGATTTTCCCAGTTGAGGTACGTTGATTGAAAAATTGTTGCCCTATCACGTACCGTTTTGCCCAGTTGAAGGTTACAAACGAACAGTTACAAAATATTTAGTAGTATATAACTAGAAATTATTGGAGAATCCATCCAATGCACTATTGCATATGTTTATGGGGGAACGTCTCCTTCACTATAAACCACAAACAAATATAGAAACAAAATAGCAAAATTAGAGGGATGGTGAAGAACAACATAAAACATTCTTTTTATGTTTTTAAAATTCATTTGAATACACAGGGCTTAGCTGAAAATACATTTCTCTTATTGTAGGTTTCGCTTTGTATTGTATTTTAAGCGTCTTTCTGATTGTTGTTTTAAACCAGTCAGGTGCTTTCAAGAAAATTAACCCCATGTATGCATGGGCATATTAAACAGCAGTACCGTATAAGCTCTACAAGTTCATAGGCTTTAGCAAGTATGAAATATTTCACTTTTAAGCATGTAATTTTGAATGCATTTGAAGATAAAATTAGTATGTCTTGATTATGGCTTCCTTCTATAGTACTAGGAGGGGGTAGGGTGCACTGATAGAATGTGTTGAGTACTGTGTGAAGATAAACAGGACTACTACTGAAATACAAATCAAGGAATCTGACCAGCCTAGCTTACATGGATAGAAAGGATAAGTAAGGATAACATGATAATTTATACTGAGAAGAAATAATACAGGAAGCTTTATATGTTGTAAAGTTGCTGCAGAGTAAATAATCTGCAGTCTCCTTAATTTCTGTAGCCACTTATGCAAGTTACTAGGCAAGAGTTGCTTGTGTTTCCCCAAGAACCTAAGGGGTAGAAAGAGAAGAACAAAGAAGATTTTAAAAAAATGAGAGGGGGGGGGGACAGGGAATGGTAAAAAGCTTAATGTTGGTTCTGATCTCAACATGCTGTTCCTGATCATTTCTTCACAGAATCTGACATCAAGAGTTTTCAAAAACAACATATCAGTAATGGGATCTATGTATTCTGTTGAAATTTGTGAAGTTCTTTATAGTAACTATGTTGGTCCAATATCTTAAAACTATCATCTGCTCAGGATTACTCCCAGAACTTTCTGGCCTTGTAAACGTCTTTAGCACTGTGACAACTAGTATATTGTCCTTTATTGACTACAATATAAAGTGGTATAAATAAAGTGATTAACAAATACTAGGATTTGACCTCATATTTTCCCCTCATCTGTCTATTTATTTCTCATTCAATTTATGCCTTCTTTCCTGACTGCAGACCTTAATTTGTCATTATTTCTAAATTGGCAAACTATAGCTTGTTCTCCAAGCTAAGTTTACAAAACAGTTCAGTCATACTGTATAATCTTGGATGCAATTAAAAGTGATAATTTGCCATAATCCAGCAGGAAAAACTAATATGAAAATATGCTCTGATATTATTGAAGCCTTAGGTGAAGGTCCTAGTTTGTGGATATGCTGGAGGGTTTGTGTGTATTGGCAGTTAAAGCCAATTTGATATCCTTGGCCAATTCATGTGAATCTTTGTCTAATAAATAGATTCATTGAGATGCCTTCCACATATTTTCTACCTCCAATTACTAAGATTCCTGTAGTTCTGTAGCCCCAAATCAATTGGAACTACGGGCTCTTGCTAATGTCATGATAAACAGAGAAGAAAAGTAGGATTTACATCTCTTGTCTTCTGTAGACACAATTGTTCCCAACAAATATAGAAACCTGTAAATGAAAGAATAGAATAGAATCATCTGTTGTAGGTTGAATGTCTGATAATTAGTAAATTGGGCATATACTTTATTTTAGCCGTGATGTGTCCTTGTGATATGCAGAGCAAAAGACCCCTTTTAATTGCTGTTTTCATTGTCATTTTTTTTCAACACGCTCTTGGATATCCCAATATAGAGACAGAGAGTGTGGGCACCCTAGCAATAATTTTCACTTGCAAAATGAACAATTTTAGCTCAGGTTTTAAGAGTGCAGTTTGTTTATCGCGTTTTGTTATTTACTGTTGCTTACAGTTATTTAATTTTCTCACTCTTATATGTACACACATATATACATAGCTATATAACATATGAACATGCAGAATGGACACTACCTATAAACACAGAACAAATTAGCTAAGAGCAAAGTTCTGCTTCCTCTGAAGTACATGAAAATGTTTTGCAGGCATGATTAAAAATACATACCACTACTTCAAAATAATGTATACATATGAATTCTTGCATATGGGCAAATAAAACTTGTTTTTCTGCTGATTTTTTTAAAAAATGTAAAGAGTACTTCCTGCGGAATAGTTTAAGTGATCTGTACCATGAAAATGATACAGTATTGTTTTTTTAAAACATCATTTATTTAAAATAGTTATCTGTTCATTTCTTCACTATATAATAAACTAAAATTAAAGTTTTTCTGAAAAGCCTACTGAGATTAGTAGGGAAAAAGGCTTCAGGATGAGATACTGAACAGACCACAACATAATAATTTTCACAATTATACACTGACTCTTGAGATAGTGTTGACATAACATATCTCTAAGTAGATGATAGTCTATGTGAAGTGGGATTGTCTTACAAAAGCACAAATTGTCTGATCATTGCAATTTACCACCTGCAGGAGGAGGACAAACATTCCAGGTACTATATAATAAAGATTAACTGAGCAAAGTCTTTGTGACCATATGAAGTAAGAATAGGTGTCATTTTCAAACTTTACATTCAAATCATTTCCAAACAAACAATTACATTGTGGTTTAAGGATATATATACGGATATATATATATATATACGGGTTTCTATATTAATTTTAACAGAAAAGAAAAAAAAGCATAGGAGTTTGTGTGATCTATATATGAACAGTAATGTATCACAGACAGACAGGCAATGCATATATGGTACATTTATATAATACTGTTATATATACTGTAGAGAAAGAGAGAACTGTTATATATATTAGTCCAAAATTTGTGTGTGTGTGTGCACACGCATGCACACACACACTCCTATACTTACATATGTAAGCACCAAACAGAACTATGGAGCATATGTTTTGTTACTACTGTTTCTATGTGCAATCTTTTGAAAGAGACACAAGAGGAGAGGTAGGAGGGAAAGCAATTCTAGAAACTATTATTTGTAGGTGCTTGCTGTTTAACAGATTAACAAGAGTTGGAAGGGACCTAGTCCAACCCCCCAAGCAGGAAATCTTACATCTGCCTCTATCTAGGATTGAACTTCACAACCTCCTGATTGTGAGGTGAGAGATCCACCTCTAGGCTACAGCAGCAGGTTGTTGTAGAATATATAATTCTTAGTTTAATTTTCCTATGCGTAGGACTCTTCTTTCTTTACACAGTTAAAAACATTCTAGAAAACAAATTAGTAAGAGAAGGGTAGTGTTGCTATAATTCGCCAAAACAATAATAAGTATGCATTGTACAGCAATGTGTAAAAAAAAAATCAAAGCTGCTTGGGAAGGTGAGAAGAAAGGAATTTCCTCCTCCACCCTTGCTGTTGCTAAATTGTAATCTAATATTGCTGAAAGGCGGAAGGGAGGGGGCAATAGAGAAATTGCATTTATCTTCAGAATGTCACTTTGTGTACTCACTCTGAAGGACTTTAAGGCAAAAGGTCTTACCAAATGCTTCTTAAACATTTAGTCATAGCTGATGGAAAAGCCATTTGAATGAGGGGAGGGGCACAGGGGACTAGGTCAGGGATTGAATTAGTTGAGCACTTAGTGCTGTGAATTTAGAGTGTCTTCCAAGGAATTTTAGAGTTTTTAGTTGCTTATTTCATGGTTTAGTGCCGGTTAAAATCTCAGTTCACTCACATGTCCAAGAATGTCCATAGAAAGCTACATTTCAAAAGAGATAACAGAACCATTGGTTCACCGTATGGGAAGAATAAAAATTAATGTAAATATGAAATATCATATGATTGCCCAAAATTTCATGTAATACTTCTGAATGATATGCTTTTAATTGGACCTACAAGCCTTCTGGCAACTAACACAGTAATCTCAAAAATAACTATTTTACAATAATGGATTTATTGGCCACAGATCTGGTGACTATATTCTGCACTAGTTGTAAATTCTTAATCATATTCAAAGGATGCTTTCAGATTGCATTATAGTAGCAGCTTCCATCTGTTGTTCTAGCAGGAGTTGTGTGTCTTAAGGGACCAGCTCCTCAACAGGAAGCATAGTATCTTAAAAACTAATATTTCTGGTTGCTTATTAACAAAACACAACTCCATCTTGGTAATATTAATCTGATCTTGGTTTTTTCCATTGCTTACCACCTTCAGATACTAGTTCAAGACTTTTGACAGCATTTTCAGCTCTCCACAGAATGGCAATATCCAATTCAGTGTCATCAGCATACTAAGAAAGAAAATTGGAAAAAGCGAAACAGAAAGATAGAAATACATACATTGTCAAGGAAATAAAAAAACACATTGACCATAGGTAAACATGGTGATATAGGCTGTGACATTGACGTGGCTATGTTGACAAAGCTGGGAACCTAAGAAAAGTATTGTAAACATGAAAATATGAAGAGAAATTATTTCCTTATTGTTGCCAAGAAAAGTATGTAGACATACCCATTTGGTCACCAGATTCAAAGGCGTCTTTATCTTACATTCAGCTGAAAGCTTCCTTAAGTAGGACATCCTTATCTGCTCTTAAAAATAGCAGATACAGATTTGACTTACAGTCTACTGCTGCATTTGTTATAGAGGTGTGTCCAGAATTTCTCCCCTCTACCACACATGGAAATATCATCCAGTTTCTCTGCATTCTTGCCAACACATTGATGATATATTGCTGTAAGTACTACCTAACAGTATCAGTTTGAAGTACAATCTATACATAAAACTTTTCTGAATATTATTTGATATTTTCTGTGACTGTGCCATGTAGTTTCTCATGGTGTTTTAATAGCAATTTTAGCCGGGTAAAATTTGTTTCCTACTGTATTACCTTTAAATAATAAAGGCAGGATACATATAAATAAATAAATAAATATGTCAATATTTGGTTTATAATCTTTAGGCTATAGGTATGCACTTATAGAATACTTATAGCTTGTAAGGACTCGCTAGCTAGTGCATTGTTAACATGCCACAAAAAGATTGCATATCTGTGCACAAAAAAAATTGCCTAAAATGCCTGGTTCTACATGTGAATCACATTAGCATAAAGAAGAATATCTGAACCTGTAGCTATTATAATATAGGATAAACCCAAGTACTGAGATATATATCTTGACTTTCCTTTGGAGCTCAATTCAGCAGTCAGATCAAAAGACAAGCATATGTTTTGTTATTATTAGATAGGATAATGTTTTCATATGTAATTTGTGACTTACCTTTGTGTGGCATATAATTAAAAGAACTGTGATTACCATCTTAGCTGCTCTGAACAAATCATGACATATTAGATTGACATAGCATTATCTGACCAACCATGAGTATTGTGCTTCTTTCCCATCCCTTCTGAAAACTTTTGGATTAGTCTCTAGCAACAAATCAGGATATCAGTCTTATCATTATTATCAGGTATTGGGAATCCTCTGGTTACAACTATAGTTGGCTCAAGATTGCCATCACTAAGCAATGACAGCCCATGACGGCAACATTTAACAATAGCAATCCAGACAGTTCCAGTTGTCCTTGATTTACAACCACAATTGAGCCAAAAATTTCTGTTGCTAAGCAAGGCAGTTGTTAAGTGAGTTTTGCCTCATTTTATGACCTTTCTTGCCACAGTTGTTAAATGAATCACAGCATTTGTTCAGTTAGAACCATGGTTAAGTGGCTTCCCCATTAATTTTGCTTTTCAGAAGGTCACAAAAGCTGATCACGTGACCTGGGACACAGCAACCATCATAAATATGAACTAGTTTCCAGGCATCTGAATTTTGATCATATGATCATGGCAATGTTGCAACAGTCGTAGGTGAAAATGGCTATAAGCCACTTTTTTCAGTGCCATAATTTCAAATGGTCAATAAATGGATATGGATATGGATATGTAAATATATATGGCTCATTAGGCAGGAGGTGGATGGAGTGCCAGGTAAGGAGTGTAGGGGTGTAGCAAGATTGTATAGCAGGCCCAGCACAGATATACTGTGTGCAGATTGGGGGATGCTGCAGTGTGGTGCAAGTGGCACAAGTTCAGGAATGCCGGGGAAAGAGCATGGAGTGTGTAAGCATAAGGAGGGCCAGGAAAGAGGCCATTAGTGGGTATGTACATGTGTATGAGTACAAGAAGGCTGGGAAAAGAGAGTGTGGGTGCATGCAAGTGTGTGCAAGCTCAGGGAGGCTGGGGTTTTCAATTATTTTATTTTCAATTTTATTTTATTTTAATATTTTTAGTTGTATTTATTCATATGGATGTATGTTTGCATTTTAACTTTCCTGTACACCGCCCTGAGTCCCTTCTGGGAGATAGGTGCAGTATAAAAAACAAATAAAATCTAAAATCTAAAAATCTAAGAAGAACACAGGGTACATATGAGCAAAAGGGGAAAGGAGGGCATAATGCATTTGAGGGTTCATAACTATGAATGTACCCAAATTCTGTTCACATGACCCTCAATTGTTAACTTGTGTAACAAAACATTTGTAAGAAAACAATAAAGCTCAAAGAACACTAAGGACTACATTGTTCAACCAAACTATATATATTTTCTTCCAGTAGTAAAGTTTTTATGTTTAGCTATTAAAGAAGGCAAATTAATGTAACTGTATTATGCAATCAGGCTGTCCTATAGAAAACAGTGGTTATGTTCTCATTCCTGAAATGATAAACCAGCTTAAGTTGTAAAGCTATATTACATCCGCTTCTGTGTCAAGTCTTGAAATTACGTTGACACGTCAAATATCACATCAGAGCTCTGTAACCTTCAAATCAGCCAATGTTGAACTCATTGATCTGCATTCATATTTCTGCTTCCCTATTGCAATAAGAAACAGCGGCAGCAAGGAGAGTTTTTCTCTTCAATATAGGTTACTAATCCCTTAAGTCTTCTTAATGGAAAAATCACTTGGCTATAATTAAATCTCACAACCCCTGGACATAAAGAAAAAAATCAAGTCATAACCACAAGGGAATACAATTAAAAGATTCCGTTCCTAACTTATTAAAACAAACAGTGCAGCATGGTTTTGTTCAGATGTGGGAATGTGTGACGTACTAAACCAATGCTTCCTTAGTTTGGGTGGGATGCAGCATTAATAATTTTTTTTTGGGTGGTAGAGGGAAGGAACCAAATTAGAGGAAATGCTAGAATTTCCTTAGAGTGTCCTGGATAATGATGACAGGAAACTGTTGTTTTAACTGGCTGGGGTGCCTCATGTAACCTCTTCGGCACAGATCCTTGCAGGAGAGTTTGAAAACATTTTATAACAGCACTGCACTTCTAAATCCAACTGATATAAACTGATGAAAAAGAGAGAAAAAATGACTACCATATTTATTCACTGTTCTGTTTACATGTTATTATATCAAGCCATGGTTTGTTTTAACTGCTTTAGGAATACGTTATAAGGATTAAGTTCACATAATATTCAAAACCAGATTGGCTGGTTGGTTTCCGGAAAATCTGAGTAACGAAAGTTCACAATTTTCGGTACAAAATAGCTAAATTCATGTTAAACATTTTTATAGCAGCTTCAGCTCAGTTCTACCATTTGGTAGAGTATATCTAATCTAAGAAGGTGCACATTATAGGGCAAGTCAATTTTTTCAGCTTTCAATTTCCAAACATTAGGGGTGCTCAAAAGTTGTGACATGCCTTAGGTATTGTAAATATATTTTGGTCACTTTAATATTATTTGACACCCCTGCTGTAGAACATCTACTTTTTTGCTACTGAAAACGTAGTCTTTGAATGAAATGAATCATCAACTTAAATTCTATGACTCTGATTTGATGACAGGGCTGACTCAGAAAGTCAACCATCCCAGGATAAATAACTTTGTGGCTTAGCAATGCACAGTCTTAAACTCTCTGGTCAGATGGGATATGATCCTTCTTCCCACCCCCAGTTCCCACAAAGATGACTCGGAGGCTGTCATTTGCTGCTTTTCTTTTTTTAAATCTGTTCAACCATTGCAGACATTTATGGACATTGTTAGATGGATGCTAATCCATCTTCATTCCTTTCTTCCACTCCCCATGTAGCCAGAGGGGATAAAAAGTAAAAGGAAAGGGGAAACTGCATTCCTAGAAGAGCTTCATTTTGGAGAGGCTGCATTTCTTTATGCTGGTAAGAGGAAGGGAAGATCAGTTCTCTTCCTGTTTGTGTGATACGGCTGACTTAGGTTAGTTTAGCCTCAAGTTTGGGATTGCTTAGCTCTGAAACTAATCCTCATTTATTCTCAGACTCAAATAACACATTAACCTTCCCTTTTGATCCAGTTAAATTTGCTGTGCACACAACTAAAATTTGGAGCATGACACTTTAAATGGGAACTACCCGCAATTTATAACAGGGAACTCTCTGTAACATATTGTCTTTATGCAGCCTTCAACTTTAGCTCTTGTTGTTTGACGTGGATATTCTTAAGGTTTTTTTTTAAGTCTGTAATTTGTACTGCAGGAAAGGGTCATGAGAGTATGTATCTAGGAAATGCTGATTCCTTTCCTGTAGGGGAGATTAAAATGCAACTGGGTTTCTCATTCTTTTAAAGTTTTGATTTGTTGCCGTTAAACTAGTTGAATTAATAACACCACCGGCTTTCCTTGAATCTGCAAGAAAAAAATGATTTATTGTAGCCTTCTTAGGTTCAGAATGTAGTGTGCCAGGTGTGAATTTCCCATACTCTGCTAGAAGATTCTAATGGAACATTTAGAAAGCATTGTTTTTTTGTAAAGTTTTAGAATACTGCTGACAGTATAACAAAAGCCTTAAGCTGGAGTAACTACTAGTCTGAATAATTATATAGTAGCTTCTATGATGTTGGGAGGACACTCTTTCCCTTGAAATTGAATTGCTCTTGAAATAAATAGTTGCAGAAGTGAATGTTGCATCTTAGGTTTACTGCTTTACAAAAAAAGTAAAAATAATATAAACCCTTGGCTACAATCATGTCATTTTCTATAATCTTTAGATACATAGGAAGCTTAGCTTTCCCATCACCTTCTTTCTACCTAGGCCTTTTATATAAAAATGCCAGTCTTGAGTCTTACTTCATGTAAATCATGTGCTCTAATTTCATGTAAGTATGATCAGGATCATAGCATGATTTCAATCTTACACCTGGTGAGATTTATTGAGTCCCCACAAAGCTTATAAGCATTACAGCTGTATTATACTTTGGAATTGAGCCTATAAACATCCTTTAGAACATGTATGTTTAAGAGCCTAAAAGCATATCAACATTTATGTTATGAGTAAAAGGATGCTACCTAAAGAAAACTTCCTTGTTGGAGTTCCAGCTGTATGCATCTTATAGATTTATCTTGGTTTAATGGTATTTTGCTCAAATAATGGGATTTTTGTCAAAATTTGGAAGTGAATATAAAAAGTGAATGAGACAATCTATATAATTTGAGATCACATTTATAAAACATTCATCTACAACTTTTCACATCTGATAAGTAATAGAAGATTTCTTAAGAGCTACAAATCTGCATTTTAAAACTTAAACTGTGAATATAGCAAGCAAGCATATTGTGGAAACTAGACACCAGGATTTGCTGCCACATAATGTGCAAAGTTATTGCAGAGAAGCAGGGAAGAAATGACATCTGATGTTTCACTTTAAGGCCTTGGATTTTTGGAAGTTAAATGACCATAAAGGGAATGGCCTTCTGTGTCTGATTGGGCCATTACAATGGGCTGTGAAAGCCCTGATGCAATTGCCACATGGATGGAAGGACTCTAATAGAGCAATTATTATAATAACTGTGTCTGCCTCCCACAGTCCAACCCCTCCCAAGATGTAACAAATGCCTGCCTAACTATGAAGCTGTTAGGGAAATTATTCCATTCCTGGATTCCCAGTTAATCCCTGTAATACTACTATCCATGAAAAGGCTCCTTATCTTAAATCACAATCTTTGGCTGCAGCAGCAGCTGTTGTCAGCCCTAATTGAGATTGCTGGTAGAGCAGGTCCAAAAGATTTGCATGACTGCAATGCTTGGAATTGTGATTTAAAATTTCAGTCTCCTCTCTGGCATCCTACAACATATCCCTGATTCTTGTTTAACTTCTTGCTTCTCTTTAAGTGGTTGTTAAAAACACATTACAGCAACCAGAAACTGCCATTCTTCATGAACAAGTGGCTGTGGATGCTGGGAGTCTTGCAGCACACCTGCAAGATACTATATTGAGAAAACTAGTATATAGCTGCTGTGGTATAAGTGAACCTTGAAAGAGGTAATGTAAAATAAATTTCCTGCTCATAAACTAAGAGAGCTACAGCCAAACCTTTCCCAATATTCTTAAGACAGTTTTTGTGAACATTATAAAAGGTACCTTTTTAGCTTTTAACTTATAAAGATGGAGACGATAAAGTGTAAAAATATCTAAGATAAACATAGGGAACTCTCCCTGGTTGTTTTTATATACATCATAAAGTCTAACTCTGGTTTAAGTTTTAGTTAGAGTTTTGAAAATGAATGAGCAGAATTGCCCCCCTTCCCCCCCCCCCCACTTGCTTTAAAAAGTTGCCTGCAGGTATTTCGTTCAACCCAGAGAAACTGGTAACTGTATCCAGGTCACACAGTAGCACAAGCTGGTGCTTAATCATTCATTTATTAGTGCTAAGGTTATTGTGCCTGAAAGACAAATGGCAAGAAATGGTGTCACTCTGTCTCAATGGACCACAC
>JAPKID020003769.1:0-12112 GCA_026931265.2 Tropidonophis doriae
GTAATTTTTTTTTATATGTGTCTATACTAGTCTCCCTGATTTATTTATTGATTAGCTCAAAAACCTAACACACACACACATACACAATTTTCTCACTATCTGCAGAAACAAGCAATCAGTAAATTTTATCAATGCTTTATCTGCTTGTGTAGAACATGACCCCACTGTCCTGACATTTGAAGGGCAAGATGTGTTACCTGAATTCCAAAAGTAACTGTTAGATTGATATCCCTGTGGGGAGGAAGATTACTGGGGTGTAGCCACAGTCTATTAGGCAGTATAAATAGGGCAAATAAATATCCTCTGTCCTGACAGACAAGGTTAACAAAGTTTTGTCCTACTAGTCCTGGATACCAATACATTCTTTAGGCATTTCAAAATTACACCCATTTTTACCAACTCTATCTTCAGAATTACTTCAAAGATGTTTTTCTCTGGGTTCAATAATAAAGACTATATGACATCTTTTTTTTAAAAAAAAGTCATTCTACCTTTGTTATTTTTTATAAATAACTCAAGGCAGGAAACATACCCAATACTCTTTCCTTATCTTAATTTTGCTGCAGTATCAGCCCTGAGAGGTGACTTGGGTTGAGAAAGACTAATTGGCCTCAAGCTCACTCAGATGGCTTTTATCCCTAAGACATGACTAGAATTCATAGTCTCCTGGTTTATAGCCTGGTGTCCTGACTATTACATCAAATTGCTCTATATGCATTATTTTTATAAGAAATATAGTACTGCATTCTTAATACAAATAAAAAAGCTGTAAATGAACTATAATGGTATTATTTTTTTCCATGACTGAACCAGAGCACTGGTTAATTCATTCAATGTTCTCTTACCAATGTTTTATCCATTCTCTTGGTTCCGTCTTTGACTCTGTTGAATTTTATTTTTGCATAAAACAATTCAAGCTATATGAAAACCCATAGTGACACAATAAGAGTAAACAAGAGCATGCATGCAAAAGGAAGTGCTCAGGCTCTCTTTGGAGACCGCTCAACATGCTTAGACCTTCCTTATTTGAGCCATCTTGTACTGGAAAAAAATTACTACCTTATTCCTTATGAAGACAGATGATTACTCAGATAGACAATGAATATGCACTATAGGTTATTCTAAAACAGCCTTACTCATAAAAGGTTGTCCATCCTGTTTCATCACTTTTGGTTGCCAGGAGACCACTGCTTCCATGATAGGTCATTAATCCAAGTTCCAAGGTCTGGGTTGACACTGCTTTAAGACCACCATTGGTGCTGACAGCAAGAGTCACAATTTGATTGTCAGGCATTAAAAAATGTCGTGCAGCTCCATTTGTATCCCGCCTAATTTTCAGAGAGTTGCCGTTGTTGTCAAGCAACTCAGTCACATCGTTATCAGCACTATAGGTAAAATTATATAGATATTCTCCCGTGACAAGACTGAGAGTATATTGATGGATGCCATCAATGTTGAAGATATACAGTTCCTGCTCTCTTGGTGAAGCAATTTCATATTGGTTGAAAGAGGTGAGAACTGGTTTATTTTTGCTGACTGCTCTGATGCGTATGTTTCCAAGATCTGCTATGTAAATCGTACCATCTGGTGCCACAGCTAGGGAGGATGGAGTGTTTAAGATGGCATCAGTTGCATAAGCATCATCCCCAGCATAGCAATTACAGTTGACATCATTTTTGCAGTCACAGTCTGAAGCTGCCCCAGCCAGAAGACAAATCTCACCATTCGTGGTGACCTGACGAAGGCGGTTAATTTTTTTCTCATCTGTCTCGCTGATGTAAAGAATACCAGCATGTGAGATGGCGATGGCACTGGCTGACTCCAAAGCAGAATGAATGGCCAGTTTACTAAGAGAGTAGTCTATCCCAGGAACCTGACAGTGCATTGGACGACCAGCAATGATGCTAACCTGATGGTTCTCAGTGATTCGCAAGATGACATTATTCTCCAAAACATACAGTGAGTTATCCATTGGATTGACAGCCAGATCAGTTGGCCATTCCAGTCGCACCTATAGAATAAGCAACATATTACTATTGCTTTAAAAACTTTGGATGTACAAAAGTTTGTGTGAAACAGCAAATAATTGGCCAGTTTTAATGGAGTTAGTCAAGGATCAAAGCTGTATGGAATTGCCTTAGAAAATATTCTTTTCAGTATTCATTAAATCTACATGCAGTCAGCTCTCTGGATGCTTATATAAAGGATTAATTGCCCCCTTTCCAAATAAAGGATAGCCAAAGCTAATTAAACCACATTACTGTATCACAGATCTTTTTTTTTCTGTTGTAAATATATAGAAGCTTCTGAAAAGAAGGCTTGGCTTTTTTGTGTTGCTAATTATATTAAATATTATATGTTGTATAATCAGCAATAACTTTTTCTCCCAGCAGGTTGAAACTTCTGGTGTATCTTGGAGATAACCACAAGACATTTATCCATCTGTTTTATTATCAGAAGCAAATAACATTCTACCTGGGTGACATCCATGCTGGAATCACAGCTCAGTGGCCGAACAGCAGTTAGGTCATTAGAGCCCAGCAGAGTTGATATGATACCATTCTGATCAACTTTCCTGATCATTGTTGCGTCAACAAAATACATAAGGCCATATTTATCCACTGCAATACCTGCCAACATGAAACAGAAGCGAAAATAAGATTAGATTACACTATATATATCATCTATCACCCATCATTATATATCAACCATTCCTCTGATAATTTATCCTTTTGATGTTTTGTGCTTTCAAATTCAGTTTTGGCCAATTAAAAGAGTATTTCATATTAAAGTCCACTATATTTTTAAAAAAAATTAATTTCTATAAATTCATTCCCATTCTAACCCTAATACAATGTTTTTGTATTAGGGTTAGATACAAAACCTTAATTGTATCTAACCCTATACAAGGGTTTATTTTTTTTAAAAAGGTTATTCATTCTTTTTTTCACAGTACAGACTACATTTAAATAAAACATACTTTGGAAATCTAGGAATAAAGCTTTCGTATAAATTTCAGAAAATCTCATTGCCTATGCCATTTGTTACCATGCCACCCTAAAGTTCTTCAGATTTCTTGCCATTGTTCTCTCTGTGAAAGGCACTTTTTCAGATTTTATCTCAGAAATGTGTGCTTGCATTGTCAGCTTTACACAGAAGGCATTGACAAATGTTATAAAGGGATGATTTTGAAAATTGTTAAATAAATTACAGTACATCACAGAAGTGAGTACACCCCTTGACATTTTGTAAATATTTAAGTATATCTTTTCGTATGGCAACAATGAAGAAATGACACTTGGCTACAATGTAAAGTAGTGAATATACAGCTTGTATAAGAGTATAAATGTGCTGTCCCCTCAAAATAATGCAACACACAGCTATTAATGTCTAAATTGCTAAGGAAATACATACACAGATCCATTTGAAGGGGAAAAATCTTCAAACTTCTAAAACATATCTCTCACTAATTGAGTCCAGGCTTTCCAGTTCAAAAAAGTTATATCATCCCTTTCTTCTGCACCTCTTTATCTTTTATCAGTTTCAACTACTGATGTCAATACAGTGTTGCTACTCTGCAACAAAAAGTGATATTCCAAGCAAACACTTAGTAACATCTTCCTTGGTATTCACCAAGCTCCCTGTGCCACCCAACTTTATCTATTGCTTTAACCTGTTTTTTCTTTATTAAAAATAATTACATGGAAAGATGACATGCTGCAAAGAAAAACACATTTCCAGCATTACTTTTATTTCCAAGAAACCTCTGGGCTCTGTGTATGCCCTGTGGGTATTCTGAAAAGATAAACTGGTAGGTGTGTGCAGTTCACTGTTTTGTTTGCAAATATGTGTATATGCCTGAGATTGGGGGTGGGGGAGATAAAGAAGAAGTGACAGAAAGTACAAGAAGCAACTTTTGCTAAGTTTAGTAAATGATTATTTTGTGAGAACATCCAAGATATATGTTTGAAATTACAAATACGCCAATTGGTAATTACCAATTACCAAGATTCTTGGCCTACAATCACTAAAGATATGTTTGGGACTAGGAACAACATTTAGTTTGAACAATTAAGGAAAGCTCACCACAACGTCATTTTCAATATAATAATCAGAATATATTTACTCATTCAGTTTGGAAGCTAGACTTTATATGTGGCCATTAGGTAGCAATTTATTTTATTCAGTATTTCTTTACAGTTCTTCTAGTGTTTTCATTAATTCCAAAGGACTGCAATCCTGGAGTCAATAAACAATGTCTCGAGTAAATGTTTTATTTCTGGATTGTCCTACCCAAACCAGCCATTTGCTACACAACAGCAGGTGCTGCCTTTGATACTCCTTACCTCGAGGGCTCATTAATGTTGCATCTACTGCTTTCCCTCCATCACCACATCTGGCCTCATCAAAAGGCAAGCACTGCTCCCCTGTTCCTGCGACCACTTCCGAATTACCAGCCAGGTCCTTTGCACCAGTAAGGGTTTTGACTTTGTAAATACGACGACTGTTGGTATCCGAAACATAAAGACAGCCCGAAACAGGATCTACGGCTAGGTAGTACTTGTGGGCAGGATTGTTACTTGAGAAAAAAAAGAGAGAGAGAAAAAATGATAGCTTCAGAAGGTCTGGTGCACAGAGAGATAATTGAGCAGACATATATTAATCAGTTTCAGTCCAGAAGCATGAATTTGCCATCCTTCTGTCTAAAAGCAACCCCATACACACAGAAAATCTGCCCTCATAAAACATGCTTAACCTAGTTCCTATTTCTGGATTCACGCAATACAATAACCCAATTAAGTGACTTCACACAACACACTAAGCCTTACAAAAGCTAACCCAGTTAAGCGAGCTTGGCATGCTGTGCCAAAGCATCCGCTAGGTATCTACTGGTGCTGTTTTTATAGCATACCATGAGGTCTGGTAACCCCAATTCATGCTTCCTTTCAGTTTGGCTAGAATGGGTAGAGTTTAGATTTGGGTGTGAGAAAACCTCTGCTCTAAACTGACACGATAGACTGATAGTCTTCATTCACAGCCTCTCCAATTGCAGGACTGTGATTGTGCAAATCTGAGGGACAATAATGCCACTCATTACCTATCACTTTGAATTCCTTGGATGGTGGCCAGATGGAAAAGTGGTAAATAAATAAAGCTGTTGGGGGCTCTTACATAACGCCCTAGCTTTATTTTACTTAAGTGAATGTTGGTGGTATGTTTTATCGCAAATTATTTCTGTGGTCCTGTTTACACCAATATGAACTGAGTACACCAATATCTGAGTAATATGAACTCGGTGAAATTTACTTCTGAGGTAATTTTGGAGTGTAAATGTTAGATTCAGTTCTTAACAGCTTAGCTCACTAAGAGGTTCCTGTCAATTACAAGGCAAATCCACCTTGGCTTTTAATCAATCTTTCTTTGAGCATTACATCATTCTACTTCCCCTACATCTCCAAAACTGGAATAGACTGACTTACATCTCAGTAACAAGGGCATTGGAAACATATGATTCTCATGAATTTCCATTTATGGATTTCTTTTTTTTCCATCCATGAGAATCCATTTTTATACAGAGCATAAACGTTTTGTTTTGGAACAATGCTTTAAGAAATAATGTAACCACAAACACAAAAATACATGAGACCCAAATTTTAAATCGCTTTTGACAGGAGGCTGTAATTCTTTTAAAAAAAATTTTTTTACAGCATCTGTGCTGGCTTGTAAAATCTTTATCCCATCTTCCTACATTGCCAAATAATAAAGAATAGTCTAACCTTCTCTGATGCTCTATAAAAAATAGGTAGACTCATAATTTTTAATTGCATACATTCTATCCTCATAATAAAAAGCTTTTTTAGAAAGAGTTTTTATAGTGCGGTGGGTAGCCTTGGATGATTAGAAGTATAACACCTACATTTAGTATTCCAAAATAGTAACAAATGTCATAAGATTAGTCACTTTCAAGGTTAAAGCTGAAGTAGGGCAAAACAGTCTTTGTTATTAAAATAAAATCAAGATGTTCTAAACAGATTCCCTCTTCGAAGGTTTTCTCTTTAAAGCCCAAGCTTTGAAGTGCTTCACATTTCCCTTTGAGAAAAGGAGTAACATGCATTTAAAGTGTGTGGGAATGGCTTTGCTATTATTACTGATTGCCCAGAAAACAATTTTCTCACAATATAAAAATGCATAGTGAAATAATTTCCGCTGTGTTTTATCTTAGTTACTGCTTGTTTGAAATAAGGCAGCTGGAACTTCTGGGTTAGAAAAATTGCTAAAATCAGCCACATATTCATATTTGGCTGATAGTGTGAAGTGGTGGTTAAGCCAAAGCAGACTTTGATGTCTCCCGAGAGATAGTACAGGTAGTCCTTGACCTATGATTATTTAAAGTTACAATAACACTGAACAAATGATTGCTCCTTGGAGTTCTGGCCATCCTAGGACACTGCCCCCTCCAGTCTTTGGGTGTTTGGCAGTTGGTTTGCACTTATGACCAGTTAGATACAGATTAACAGAATCTGAAGGGACCTTGCAGGTCATGTAGTCTAACCCCTTGCCCAAGCAGGAGACCCTACATCTGCCTCTACCTAGGATTGAACTCACAACCACCTGATTGGGAAGCGAGAGCTCCATCTCTAGGCCTCCTGAATACTATTCCTAAACCCCTTTGTATTCAAGCTGTGCCAACTACTTCCCCCTCCCCCATGCAACTCTTCACACACTTCCTGATCTGTGCCATGCCTCTTGCATATCTCTCACAACATCAAGCTGTACCATACTTCTTGCACACCACCTAGTACTCATTTTTCAACTCATGCCATGCCTCTCATGTACCCCATTGCATCCTTTCATCCCTTCATCCACCCTCATCCTCCTCTGGTGCATGCCTTTGCACCCACTCATACTCCCTGACCATCTCTTGTATCACTATGTATCCCCTTGCCTTTTCCCAGCAGCAGCCATTGACTTGCCTGTTGGCCTGAGGTTTTCAATTTCCTGCTTCCTCATGGACTTTGGTTGTGCGAAGCCAGCAGGATGCTGCTTCACCTGACAACTATGGGATCCAGTTAACAATGGCAACCAGCAATGTAGGGATTGCCCTTGTTAAGGGATGGGGTTATATCTTATGATTGCATTGCTTAGCAATGGAAATCTTAGTTCCAATTGCTGTTATAAGTTGAGGACTACCTGTACTTGAGAATGTATGTTAGCACATGGACAATTTCTGTTCATTCCTGTCATGATAATGTGTGATCTTGTATGATTTTTTAATGTTACCTCTAGGTAAATATGTAACTGACCCTAAGCTTTGCTGCATGTGTCTAAGCTGCTTACATTGCTACTTGCTTCTACTTGGTCTTGCTTACAGCCTTCAAGATAGAAGCTTTAGTCCAGCATCACAAGTAGTCTTTTTAATCACAAGAGAAATGAGCTTTGTATGTGTTCATTAATACTTTCCACTTTATAATTATTTCAAGGTAGGTAATTTGAAGTTATGACCTGGAGAAGCTTGTTTTAGATTTTATCTCAGCCATAGTGTCATTCAATTTGTATAAAGAGCAGGGGGCTCATTAAAAGAGTAAGAATGCCTCTGTGTGCAATAAGGAAATCCCAGAACATCCCTAGCTAGTTTTTTGTGATGATGTTCAGTGGAGGATATAGTGATCTTACAATGGTTCACAAAGCATAGGGAATCTATTCAGTAAATAAAACATATACAATATAGACAATTTGACATCAAATGCTTTGGTTTTCTTTCCATGTGTTCCTTATGTCTCATAACATTGTGATCAACTTCAGCACTGGTACTGCAATCAGCTAGTCATCCACCATCCCCAAGGTTCAAGGAGGTATAGCATTGTGGGCTTCTTGGTGCATTCTGAGCTTGGTTGTTTTCTTGTAGCAGTATCAGTGCTAGCTGATGATGTTACCTACTATGGGTAGTGAAACCTCTGCAAGAAAACAACCAAGCTCAGAGACCACCAAGGACCGCACATTTCAACCCTGATCTACAAATATTCTTCTTTATAGGCGCAGCATTACTGCAGAGAAGGCTTTCATAATATTTTCAGCTTCCAAAAGGCATTGTACAGTATGGACTAATTAGTCTCTAAGGTTCCCTGAAAGCATGATTGCCTCATTCCTGTTCTCTTGTAAGATTAGCATTCTATAATCTGCAGCTATCCTGTAAACTCGCACATTTCTGCCAAGCACACAATAGTTTAGTTTCGTGGCAAATCTTTTCTTTTTTGCCTTCATAACAAATCAATCCTAAAATACTATTTACGGAAGCCTGCAGTGTTAATTCTCTATATGGCAATAACAAGTCCCTCAGATCTGACACAAAGCTAAGCTATTGTTTTGCTGAAATCTTTCTGCCTTCATAGGGTCATTGAGTGTCTTGAGATATTAGAGGCTTTTTCTAATAAATCTATTTTGACAGGTGTTCAAGGTGTGGAGCAAGTGAACCACCTGCAAATTTAGAAATGTCAGCTTCAGCTATTCAAATAGACAACTGGACTAAATGGAGATACTTCTGCACAGACATCCCTGGGCTAACAGGCAGATGGAATGAGTATTTTAAATAAGATCTCTGCAGATGTCAGCCCTAGGTAACACAGGGCAAACTCCTTTAAAAGCCAAAAGAGTTTTTAAAAGACAGCAGAACAAAGACAGAAAATTAAGTTATTTCTTGTTAAGTAGATTTCTTGAGGGAGCAGAGTGAGATAAATAAAGCCAGCTCCACAATAAAAGATGTTCTGGCCAATTACATTAGGTATCGTTGCAAACTGGGATTTGATGATACTCAGATTGGATGATACCCTTGTGAATGAAGTTGTAAAAATGCAAAACAAACAAACAAACAAACCCAACCCCACCATCTTTTGCTGATTCTGTCATTAAAAGAGAGGTCCTGGGGTATGAGAAAATAAGTCAAGATGACACCCACAATAATGCAATCAAAGCTCTGTCCATTTTCAATGTGCATTGTGCATTGTTTGCGTGTAATACACATAAAACAGGCAAATCTTTAATTGCACTGCCTTGGCTTTTTTAACAATGTGAGTATCCTAAATTGACTGCAATAATTTAAGATTTCTAGTATTGTGTAACACTAAGTGAGTTTATTAGTAATATAGGTAAATTGGACTGGGCCAGCAGCTGCCTTTTATACAACCACAAACATCATTTAACATAGAATCTTTCATTTTTATTTCAGCAGCTCAATTTCACAAATGTTAATTTGTGTTAGAGTAAGGACAATGCATTTGAGTTTGGCAATTACATCGAGACTTATAATATATCCAGAATGAAACTTTAGTTGCAGTATCAGACTGGATCTATGAGATTTTTATGTTTTTTATGTTATGCCTTAATTATTCAAATGTTAAAACATTTTCCAAAAATGTATCTTTTGAGACTGGGCAGCTATAGGAATTGCAAAAAAGTACTAACAAGTAAATGCCTGATTGTCTTTCATGGTTTTTCATGTATTTCTAGGACAATGTCCAAAGGTGCAGGGTGAATGAGCAAAACCATGCATCCAAAAAGTGAACAGCAAAAGAAATGAAACCTTTGCAAAGGAAACCTTTGCAAAGGAATTTAAACTCACTTCAAAATAACTATTGAGGTTGGTGATTGGATATAATCTGTTCAAAGTACCCTAATAATATTGAGTTAAAGGGTGAGATGGAATGGGAGAACAAATCTGGATTTAAAAAAATCCTTTAATGAATTGGAAATGAGCTTTTGACCCATTTCTAATCCATTAGTGGTTTTCTAAATCCTTTTCAGCATTTGCAAGAGCCACTGCTCGAGTTTTCCTCAACCATTTAAGCGAATTAGACACTACACAGAGAGAATGGTCATATTGAAGTTGACTTGGAGTTCATTATATTCTCATTCCATTAGATAATTCTTTGGTTGCTTTTTTTTTTTACTGCATTTGTACAACTACTAGTGCTTACCGTATTTCTAACACAAAATTAGCACATTAATATTGCTTTACCTGATGCATTAAAAACAGAACGTTACACAAAAAAGCACAACACAAAAAGCAAACAAAATGGAACAAGCAAGCGGTAGCAAATGATAATAGGATTGCAAACTTGGCTTACCTATGTTTAAATTCTTTATTTCTTTACAGAAAGAAAACAGAAAAGAAACAAGGGGGGAGGGGGGGAGAAAGAGAGAACAGTTAGCTGAAGAAGAGACCATGTAGCAAACATTGCATATTTTCTTACTCTACGAGATGGAAAAAAGAAACCTGTTCCCAAAGTTAATCTTGGCTTATTCAGGCATGAAGCCATATAGCATGTGTCCCTGTCTCTGTATCTGCTGGGACGGACCATTAAGATTTATATTGTAAGAATACAAATAGTCCCTTCTGTCCCTTCTTCAAATTTTTCATGCTCTTCTTAGTTTACAATGCAGTAGATGAAATAGGGTGCAGTAGTCTACATGTGATTAGACTAATACTGAATACAGAATTATTACTAAACACTGGCCTCCTGTTACTGCAACTTAAGATTTCTCCATTTTTTTCTGAAAGCTGCACTGATTGCCATTTCTTGTTCAGCTTGAGATATGTTAAGACGTACATAATTTTTACAGTTATAGTTCCCAAACCAGTCTCTTCCATCTTGATGATGTTTATCTCAAATGAATCTACGGTAATCTAATTTTGGCATAGATCCTTTAAATCTGCATTCTACCTTCCATGTTGCAGCCTACAATTTCTAGCTTCACTTTATTTGCAATTTTGTTGCCTTAATCTAGGGCAAGGTCTACTACAAGTTCCTAGGGGATGAGTGGGACAGGGAAGTTAACGGACATTCATTGAGTATGGCTGCTTAATCAACTCTTGATTCATGTAACTCAACCCACATTTTACAGTTCTGCCAACAAAAATATTCTGGGAGATCTCCTAAATTCTATGTTGATACCAAAGTACTGTATGTTCTTTCCATAATATTTCCTCATTTAGTGCAGTGGTGGGTTCCTACCGGTTTGGCTGAACCAGTAGTGGTTTGGCAGGCTGGGTCACTGAACCGGCAGTGACCCAGGCCTGCCACTTCCCTGAATTAGTTATCCGGGTGGTGCTGTAGGTGCCACCATCTTGTTTTATAGTTTGGCACAATTTTAATTGCAGTGTGCATGCGGCAGTAAACCAGATCAACCCCTGATCTAGTGCCTGAATAAGATAGCTTGATAGAAGGTTTGCTGCATGCCACAAAAGCTATTATGGTTCCTAGATCTCAATTTATTATTCTACACTCTAATTAGTTTATAATTAACAAAATTATGAATATAATCTAGACATTCACAAAGGGGACTGAGGTAAAGATTTCTGAATATTATCTTCTTAACATATTTTAGGGCATAAATATGGTCCTTCTTTTAATCAATCCCAGTTGAATAATCAACAAATATAAATTTATGGATATGAAAGACCAGCATTACTACAACTTTCCTGAATAAATCAACTTCATTTTACAATGTGTTGGGTCCATCAGCTTTAAAGCTAGTGTGTGTAGATATACTGGGTATCCTATGCTTTTTTGTGATATTTCACAAACTTTGGAAGCTAAGTCATGTCTTCTTATTGTACTGGAATATAATTTGAATGAATCATTTATTGGATCAAAACTGAAGGTAATTCTCATTTACCCTCTAGTTTCTCACAATGTTCAACTACCAAGTTCCTCCAGTCTCCTTCCAGAAACTTACATTCAGTTTGCAAGATTTCCTCTCTGAACACGGATGTCCCATTTAACTGGTAGGACTGGAAGCCATTTACAAGACTACTATAAGTTAATTTTTCCTATAATTATATTTTGCATCTGTAAATGTCACATGTCAAAATCTTTCTCTCTCTCTTAGCCTTTTATTTCCTCAAAATTATCATATCTGAAAAATTAAAAGGAAACAGCTCCATCTTGATTTGGCACAGATAATTCAATTCAAGCCTATAGCAGGAATGTAGCTCAATTTTGTGCCCAATGAGTTTCCGATTATGTCATTCTGAATGCTTGGTCTAAATGAAAATTTGAGAAAATGATGCACACTACAAGAATACCTTTTGTTTACAGAGAAAATAGATTAAATT
>JAPKID020003770.1:0-12111 GCA_026931265.2 Tropidonophis doriae
GGCGGAGGTGGTGGTGCGTGAGGGGTTAGGTGACACATTGGAGTGTGTGTGGGTGGGTTGTGGGGGGGGGGAGAGAAAATGACACATTTTGCAAAGAGAGGGGAAGGGAAGAGGACGATTTCCCCCACTCCTTCTGCCCAGGATGATCTTTTTTTCTAGGCCGTTTTTCCGTGGGGTTCATTTTCTCCTTCCCTGATGCTGCCGCCGAGGAAGTTTTATTACCTTGAAGATGCTCCTGCTTTGATGATCGAGGCTTCGTAGTAAAGCTGCTGCGGCGGCGGTTTTTCCTCTCCTCCCTTCTTCTCTTTTTTTTCACCCCTTCTCTCTCCCCCCCTCCCTCTTTTTGCCTTTTAATTTGTCTTGGTAGCCCGAGTAGTGCTGGGAAAATTCCGTTTCTTCAGCAACTTGTTATTCTGAAGTCTCTCTTGCCCCCCTCACCCTGGGGCAGCCCATTTTGCATGGATACAAAGCTCAGTGCAAGGACACCTTTGGGATTTCACACTCCTGCTCTGGCACATGTTTGCAGTGACTGGAGATGTGTACCTTCTTCTCTCTTCTCCCTCTCTTTTCCTCCCATTTCTCTGTGTTAGGTACAAAGAGTAGTGGGGTGTATGTGGGACTGCCATTTGGTCTGGTTGTTTTGTGCATGTGTATCTTGTTACTTTTCTATGTGTTTGTTTCTTTGTTATTCCGAGCTTACTACAGATGGGATTCTGTCCCTCCCCCCCTTTACATGTCTGCAGTTCAGTTGTTAGTTTCAGGATTAAACAATTGATACTTTTTGTTGTGGATATAAAAAAAGGAATTAGATCAACACAATGAAACCAAGTGACAGAAAATGAGCTTTTATGATCAGTATGCATTTATCTGCTTTTGGGATACTGTAATGAAGAGGTTTGCTAGTGACAAGGATGTTCTGAAAGGTGTGAGGATGTCATTCCATTTAAATTGCAGGTTATAAGTCCTTATTTTAAATGACACATTTATATGGGGAATAAATTGTTAGTAAAATTAGTGAAAACAACTCCCAAATAAATGTGCTGCCATTTACTGTGTAATGTTTATAATAAACTTCTCTAAGTAATGATTTGTACACTTTGATGAATTAATACTTAGTGAAATCTATCTTCTTGATTATTGTACAGAGAACTTGGCTGATGAGATTGGGTTTTTCAGATATATTTTCAATAAGGATGTTATCTTAAAAAGTTAAGACTCTTTCATACAAAACAGTATAAATATGAGGTAGGATATTCTAAACATAATGATAAAGTTATGTGTTTTTCCACTGAATAACATTAGATTTGAAATTAGTAAACCTAGGCATGTAAATTAGAGTAAATTATTTATTATTATAGTACAGTATTCAGGAAAAGTGCAGTTCCAGCTCATTATTGTTGAAATACTATTCTGTAACACTAAAGAGTAGCAACAGCTTTAGGGCAAGCATTATTTACAATTTTCAAAATACATATATTCTGTAATATCACATTCCAGTATTGCCATACATACTGTCCAGTCTTAAACAAATGTCTATTGTATTTTTGGAATTTCAACTTTTTTGAAATAAAAAGTTTGATACCAGGTTTTATAAAAAGAGAATAAGAGTTTTAGGAACTCACTTTCATAGAACTGCTTGCATTTTATTTATCATTTCCTTTGGCAGAACTTTTCTGGTTTCACTTTCTGACTATCTCTTTCCTTTTTTCTTTTCCCTTTTTTCTTTTCCCTTTACTACAATCTGAATATATTAGTGAATATTAAATGTTCTTTTCTTATGGAAAATAAGATGAAATGGGGTTGAAAGTCTTGTTTAGCATGCTGATATTTCAGGGGAAACTGAAGTTAGCTGACATAAACACTAGTGACCTTGCTAAATGTGAAGAACTTTGCAAATCTCTAACTTTGAATATATTTTAAATATATATTTTAAAATACTTTTCACAAACTATTGTCTTACTACTTAAAGGGTTGCTAAGAATTTTAAGTAAAAGCAATGTTTATTTTTACATATTCTAAGAATGTCCTCACAATTCTAATTCTTTCTATGGATTTGAGTAAGTTGGTCAGAAACTTGGGAAAGTATTATCTCTAAAGTAATAAAATACATTATAACAACATATATAATTGTTCTTAAATCACAAATTCGGTCTTAATTTCTCATATCTCTTCTGCAATAGTGGTTATAGTAGTCTGGAGAAATGAAAATAGTACGTTGTTATGCTTCTTTTTAAAAATGGACCATTTGCTGGGGAAGGGGTTGGAAAATTTTGTTCTTTTGATTGGTATAACAACTGCCAAAAACTTAAGACTATTGGTTTAGGTTTGGGTAAATTAAGGGGTGGCAAATTAAGGGGTGAAGGTTGTCTTGGCATTTCTCTAATATGCAGCATTGAAGATGTACTTTTTAAATGGAAGTGCGTCTTGAATTGGGGTATATTCTGTTTTATTAAATATGATGGCCTTCAAAACTGATCAAATTGTTTACTTCTTTAAAGCTGTACTTCTATATAAGCCTTGGTTGTCTTCTGAGTAGACATGTTATAAAAATGCAAGGAAACTGAGCCAGACTTTCTTCTGCCTTTTTTGTTTATATTATTTCAAATTAAATATAATGATTTATTTACATTTCATTACGAAGTGTAAAACACTGCAAACACAAATGTATGTGATACTTGGTATCAATATCGGGGCATGTTTTCAAGAACAGCTTCCCCTAGACTAGTTAGACCTGACTCCCAGTGGCCATTCCCACTGAGGTATTAAGGCTGTTGAACTCCAACAGATTTGCAGCACTAGTTAAGTGAAGCAGATCTAGACTTTATTCAAAACAATAGTTAAGAGTGGAATCAGCTTATTTTCTCTTTCAGTATTATAACAAGTTATTTTGATATTGAAACTCTTAACATTTTTGGTACTGCATAAGTGTTCACTATTGGACTTCAATATTTATTTCTTGTAAAAACAAAAGTAATTAAATTCCAATAATTATTTTTATGTCACCCATCTCTTAAACTTATTTTAATTGTAACGGAATCAGATCTAATTGCATGCTTAAAATGTAATTGAAATAATGCAACTTTAGGTGAAGTTTCTTCTTTCGTTAATTCTATAAGTTTCATTGCATTTTTGAATTATATATTTCTTATACTGTAGCATTAATAACAGAATATAATACTAAAACAAAGTTTTGCTGTTTCATTCACATACATATGGAGGAATTTTTTTCCTAAGTACTGACACCCTAATTGTAAGACACCTATAGAAAATTTAAATTGGGGTGAATTTATTTAGTATTTTTGGAATAGAGTCAGCACTAAAATTTATTGGGAACTTAAGTATTCAGGGTATTATTTGAGTAGCTTATTCCATTCCATACTAGTCCTAATTAAAAATTATTAAACTATGTACTTAACTGGAAGTCTGCTGAAATCAATGGGAATCATTTCTGAGTAGACCTGTATAGAATTGCAATAGTGAAGTTGAAACTCATATGGTTAAAGACATGTCTTCATTCTTTTCACCTTTAATGAATAATATAAGTGGACACACTCACAATAAATCAACAAAGTGATTTATAATCTTTGTGATACCTTAAAAGAGAAGCAGTAGTTAATTCTTGGTTTCATCACAATATTTTAACATTTGGACATTTAAATTCATGGTGCTGTTATAAAAATACAGCTGACTGTAATTTTATAATGACCCTACATTGCTGTTTTACATGGTTCCTTGTAAATTTTAGATATGAACCCATTTCTTTCTTGCCTTGTAGAAGCTTTTGAATAGTTTGGCTTTTTAAAGAAAGCATGGTGCAAAGAGAGATCACTGCTTCTTCATTAGTTCAAGTTTCTCATTTTACATATAATTCATGAAGTTCAAAACTTGAACTAATATGATCTGACATAAATTGATAGTTTAAAGGATTAATATATTTTGGGGTAAAGGTTTTTATTTATTTACATAAATAAATAATTGTTAATGTTCCCCACTTTTGTAGAGTGTAGGTGATAGCCTTCACAGCATTAGTTCTATGAAAAAGCCATGTTTTGAGAGGAAGTTTTTTTTTTTAAGGGCAGCTAATTGAGTTCATTCCATAACACAGGATACAATCACAGGGCCTTTTTGTGAGAATCCATGGGATAGGTTGAGCGATGGTCCTGAAAATGCATTAATTGAAAGGAGGAATAATTTATTAATTTGTCTCAGAGCTGAAAGTATTTTGGGTATGGTATATTTTATATTGTGTAGATATTTAGAGAGTGATATGTTTGTAGATAATTGAGTATGAAGTAGGAATATATTGACTGCAAATATGTCAGAGAATAAAGAAATTCCCAAGTTATTATCTTGCTGCTTTGGATATTAGACTAGGCACCATAAATGACTTCTTTACTATTAAACATATAAGTCTTGTAGATTTTATTTATCTTTGTTATTTTTTATTATTTATGTTATTGCTCAAAATATTTTAGTAAAGTATTTGAAGAATTAAACTTATCTTAATTTGTTTATAGAGTAATAGATGTTTGAAAAGATGTTCACAAACAATTCCTACAGTAGCTATGGTATTTACAAATCCTCTGATTGCTAACTTGTATCATTCATGGGGAATTTTTTAAGAAGAAAAACCTCTTTGCTATGTTTTTACAGTTTTTGAGGACTGAGGTGTTCCTGAGAGTTACACTCTCATTTCACTTGGTGTCATATTTTTATTTTCTTTCAATTCTTGTAGTGTTTTTATGGGACATTATATTGTGTTTTTACTATGTGAGTTGCCTAGATTTGTTTTTTTTTATATTTGCAACATAGAACTGCTTAATGAATACATGTAAAATGAACATTTTAATATTTATCCTTGTCATATGTTCCAAATTTTAATCTTGTACTACTTCTTTAAAACTAAAAAGTGGGAAACAATTTAAATGTAAAATTTCAAACTTTTAAAAGAACTTAGATTTATATAGAAATAACTGCAATTGTAAACCTTATTTATATTTAGAATAGATACAACTTAATCGTTACAGAATATTGATCAAATTTTGAAAGTTTTTTTTTAAATCCAGAGTAATTATTTGACACATTAGTACTATGGTTTTGTATAGGCTGCCATTTATAGGATATTCAACTTTGAAAATGTGAAGAGTGGCCTCCTATTTAATACTTTACTCATTATCTTCTACAACCAACTCTGGCAGTGATTATTTAAAATTAGAATTTATCTCATGATGGAAATGAAAGCTGGGAATTTTAGGATTATAGTATGTAGTATATTCAAGTTATAGAGTGGACAGAAAAAAATATGCATTTACACAAATGCTTCACTGGTTGGAAACTTATTCCATACAGTCTCTGTTTTAGTTGCTCGGGACAAAACCAATATTTTATCAGTCTAGACAGATAATAGATGCATTATTTGTTGTCAACAACGTAGATATGCAGTCCACCAGAATGCACACCATGCCAGTGTGTTCCCCAGTTCTTCTCTATAAGATAAAAGACATTAGCAACTGGAAAATGGGGCTGGAAAATGTATATGGCGCAAAGGGAAAACTAGTCAGATATAATCTATGGAATTCTGGTTAGATCTTCTTGATTGGGATCCATAGTGACTTTTGTATTTCTTATCAACACAACTTACATCTAATTTGCTGCAGGATGTTAACCATTGCTATCTTCCCATTTAACTTCTAATGTTACACTTCTGTCTACTGATGGTAGAACAAGCAACGTATAGCAACTGAGGAAAGTTTAATTTCTACCCTTTCAGTGAAATAAAATAGTTCTCACTATGCAGAAGTGGGTTTTAAAGCATTTCTTGTTGCAGTGAATAGGAAAACAATGAGAAAACATGAAATGTGTAAGTGGTAAAATGAAAAAAATATGAGGCCTAACACTCTGATCACTCTTTTTGATTCTGTCAGTAGGGCTATATTTTTTTAAAAAAAAAATCACTAACCCTCACATAAACTGAAAATATGGTGTGTGTTTTGTTTTTTGACTGCATGTGGAACTCAAACTGTCAGTACTTGAAGAGCACTAGCAGAAAGGCATTGATTCATTCTTTTCCCCTCCTGCTGTGTATCCTAGTATTGTTAACCATAGCTATTTGAATACAATATATTTGGATGCAGAATCATAGTTGATCTCCTCAGTCAATTAGCCATCCAAGCTTAAGGATCTTTTAAACCCAAACTTCTGAGTAATCACAATATTTTTTCTGATAAACTGACTTATAGTAGCCATAGCAACAGCTGTCTTGGCTTTTTATGGACAGTTCTGTTGCTGCATCTGCAGGCTTCATCAATACTTCTGCTGCCTACAGAGGAAAGTGCAATAGAATGTCTCCCTTATACTTTTAACAGCTTTGCATATTATACTGTTGCGATGTACTATTATGTACTTTCTATGCTCCAAAACTTTATAGACTTGTCTTCTTTTTGCCAAATAATTGTTTAGATGCTGGAGTTTTAAGTACTGCCACTGTAGTGAAATGCTGTGACAATCGTGTCATCTTTTTGAACATAAATTGTCATAAATTGTTTCTAGGTTCCTCACTATCCCTAAGGAAGTTATTTTAAATAGATAGATATATTTAAGATGTTGTCATCTTAAAGAAATTATTTAACGAATTTCCCTTTCTTAAACGTCATAGTAAATGAAGTGACTTTTTATTGGAAAAAATACGGGTTTGTATTTAACATTTGAGGAAGGGGAAAGATAAATTTAAGCAAGTGGTTTTTAGGAATATGTGCTTTTAAGATACATGTTTTAAGTGATGTAATTGATATGTTTAATAAAACACTTTAAATAGAAGAAATTTGTGGCCTAATAAATGGAAATGAGACTTTATATGTTTACATATTTTTTTATTTAATGAACAAAGTTAAAAGAATATAATACTGATTTTGTATAATATACTGTTTTGTATCGTAGAAATTCATCAGTGGTAATATATCATTATATTTAACATAATGATACTACAATGTATGTAATATATCAGTTGAAACTTTTGATCAAACTGTCAAAGTGTAGTTATTGTGCTAAAATGTTTATTTTCATAGATATGTAAGATTACTTAGAAATTACTTCTATGGGAATATTTTATATTTTAGGACATAAAAACTTTGATTTAGAGCAGGCATATAGAATTGAGTATATAAACTAAATTTTCTAGGAATTATGATCATTTTAAAATTTAGTTCCATTCCATACAGTTCCCCAATTGACTCTAAATGGTATTTTCAGAAATTTATTCATCAAATCAGGTGTAGGATTTGACTTTTTTTGCTACACTCATCTCAAATTTGGATCAAATTAAGATGGGTGTAAGGAGAGGAAAATAAAAGGATATATGATTGCATCCATGTGTCAGATGTACTGTATATTCTGGCATGTAGTCATTATGTTGTGAATTATTTTAAAATAATTGCATTTTAAAAGTAGAAAATTCCAGAATGATGTTGTTTATGATCCACTTTTCATTTAGTAAATGTGATAAAAGTGGCAATGATAAACATTTAAAGCTAAAATGTTATTGTTAATTATAATTAACTAGCACTGTTTGGAAAAGACAATGCCTTATGAGCTAATTCATATTTTGATACATATGATTAATTTGGTGATGTATCATCTATATAAATATGGTTGAAGGCAAGCCCTTGCACCCCTAAATGTAATTGTGTGTATGAATTTGGAAACATTGGAATTTGAGAATCAGCCTTTTAATTGCTTTGATTTTTGCTCCTTTAGAACAGATAGTTATAAAGTTTGCTAAAAATGTGTGGAAAGAAAGCTGCAAACTGAAGTGTAGGAATTTAGGTGTCATTTTCATGGACCCTGGTTTGGCCATAAAAGAAGTCACATTGTTCTATTGGGCATGTCACTATCTTCAACCCCTATGTAGAAACTAAACATTTTCAAGTTGTAAAATGGTTTATGAAATAATGTTCTACTCAGAATAAAATGTGAAACCCCTGAGAACCTTCTCTCCCTTGAAGATGCAAAGCTCTCAATCAAGATTGCAGGGCTGCTGTGGTGGTAGGGTAACTATAATTGTTATGGGTACTTCTGAATACTCCTTAATTATAGTTAACTTCATTAACTGACCTTAGTTCTCCTTTTTCATACAAGCAGTAGTGTTATTGTGTACAGAAAACTATATGAATATATGCCTGAGCAGTTATGGTATTTTTGTTCAGTTTTATCCACTAATTGAATTGTTGAATTCTCATTGTCTGTGTTGTTTGAAGAATCTCCCCACACAGATTTTGGATTAAAACTGTATGGTATTTACATGCTTGATTCTGGACATATACACAACACTTGTCATTTGGGTATTGATCCTTCATTTAGCTTGACTTCAGTGATGGCAGTTATATATAGTATGTAGATAATTCCACAATTAAACATACAGAGATCAAACATGTTTAGGATATAAAAGAGAATCACATAGGAAGATCTGTGACCATATTTAGTTTATATAGATAAGGAGGTGATACAGATTATTGACCTATCTCTAATAGTATGATGGGTTAATACTCTCATCTATCACAAATGAGATGAGATTTAAACACAAATGACTGTATGGTTAAATTTGCTTTATTGATACAGAAAGTGTTTCTATTGCTTCTATAGAAGTAAAATTGCATTATATGGAAACTTTAATGTACTTTGCATCAGTGCATTGTTATTTCAGTACCAGCAAAACTGATTGTGGTTTAACTGCTGTAATTTTTCAATTATGTAATAATGGACGAAATAAAATATATTTTCATATTTATCTGACTAGAAAAACATGTTGATATTTAGGACCTTGGCAGAAAAATGCTTCCAGCTTTTTATAACCCTTATGGTTAATGTTTTTTAATATTTGAAAATCGCCTCTTTAACTTTTCTCCTTTATATATGCAGCCAACATGCTTGCTTTCTGGGCTTTCCATCTCTAGCACATATGACTCTTTGCTTGAATTCTTAAAAACTCTATATTTGAGAATGCTGTGAAGTAAAAGAGAATGCAGACTTCTAGGTGGGTTTTAAAAGTTAAAAGCCACATATTTATAGTAACACAGATAATAACATCTATACATCCCTAGAATAAATGTGATTTTGTGCTCACCCCTACTCTTTATTTAACAATTGCCTTATTTAACAACTGTTCAGAGTTAGTGTTGAAAAAATAATTCTATGACCAGTCCTTGCATTGATGACTTTCGTAGGTCTATAAAGCAAAGGAAAACAAAAGATTGTAAGCATAGTTGCAGTTTCACATAGTGACCACTTCACCTAACCACTTTCACTGTTGCTGGTCCTAGTTGTGGGAGCTGGTTGAGGACTACCTGTATGCCTATCTGTAGCTTTATTTTTATTTCATTATTTATTGAACATGTAATTCTTGATTTACAACCATTTCATTTAGTGACTTTGATGTTACAGCAGCATTGAAAAAAGTAAGATGATTGGTTTTCACACTTGTCTGTTGCACATGATCTGTGCTGTGGTCACATGATCAAAATTCAGATTTTTGGCAACTAGTATGTATTAATGATGGTTGTGGTAATATGTGATCACCTTTTGTGACCTTTTGACAAGCAAGGTTTATGGAGAAGCCAGATTCACTGTTACTAACTTAACAACTGCAATGATTCACTCAACAACTGTGGCAACAAAGGTTGTGAGTTGGGATTAATCACTGCACCTCTGTTGGAAATTTTGTTGGAAATTTTAATCATAAGTTGAGAACTATCTTTGCATTGGGAATTTCTTTTAGGAATTATGGCCAAGAAATAGTAATGATCAACAAAATAATAAATGTTCTTTCAAGGAACACTTACATTGTCATTTTTGGCATAACCATAAATTGATATCTAAACTCTGGTTGATTTTCTGAATACTGTATTTTCCGGCGTATAAGACGACTTTTGAAACCCAAAAAAGTCAACCGAAAATCGGGGGTCGTCTTATACGCCGAGTATACGCTCCCCGCGCTTCTCAGCTATGTTTCTGACTGCCAGCCGGGGAGCTAGGTGGCGTCTAATCCCTCTGTTGAGAGAGGGCAGCTCGATGTTAACATAAATGGCTTCTTTTACTCATTTTTCATACCAATGGTTCTCTATTCAAAATGTGGATGTTGCTGTTTTCAAAAGAATGACTTTTGTCTTTCAAATGGAGATGGGCTGCTGAATCTTGCCCTTGCTCTCTGATTTTGCCAGAACTGATGAAGCTTCTTGGCAAAAAATGAATCCAAGATCTTCCAGATTGAATTCTCTCATGACATTAATTGTAAAACAAAGGAGAGACATTATGCCAGCCAGAGAGAAATGGACAAGGAAAATAGCAAATAAAACAACACAATCAGAAGTCTTAAAATATATAAATATGTTTAATCAATTTAACAATCATTAAATTCCCATTCCTGGGATACTTGATAAGCCTGTATCAAAGGCCATCGGTTATTTGGGTTTTCTTCAGAATTTTAATTTTCTTGTGAGTTATTTTTCCAAAATGAAATATGTGGCGAAATTTTTCCAGTTCAGTCTGAGAGTAACTGCAACAGCCATTCAGAAAATTACACCACTCATTGTTTCATAAACTTTGCATAACATATTACAGCAATGAAGGGAACAGAAAAACCTTCCTTCCATTTGCTTACCTTACATGTTTCTTCTGCTTGAAGTAAGGAAAAGGATATGGTGTCCCTCATGGTTGGTGGGGATTTACTATTATAATTATTATGGGAATTGCTTTTGGAAATATGTGTGGGCAGAAAATAAGAATGTTTATAATCTGTCCTGAAAAAGTAAGAAAACATGCATTTGAAAACATTCACTTCTTATATGAAAGCATTTTTTTACTGTCCCTAGAAATTAATATCTATGGAATTCTTTGCCTTAGTGTGAACTGAATTATAATGTCTCCAAAAGCACTTTGGGATCAATGGCAGAATTTGGACAAAAGGGGGGAATTGACATACTTTGTATCAATCTTGCTGAATAGGGTATCCTTCTGTTAGTCTCTGTGAAAATGACAAAAGAAGCATTACACCATATTCATAGGTGTCATGACATGGCTCATGGATATATGTGGTGCCAGATCTTGATTCATGACACTAAGGTGCTAATTTCCTTTTTTTGGATAAACCCAAGAGGCCTCTGTTATTGAGGAAGGATGGATAAATACAAAAATAGTACCATACAAGGGATTGCTTTGAGAGCTACCATATCTATGAAGAAACATGAGGCATACAAATGTAATAAACCACTGCAGAAAAGATCTAATACAATAGGCTATTTTCCCAAACAAAGTCATGATTAAATCCATGGTGGATTCCTATATACATTTCAACCTGAATAATTAATTTAATTCAGCATTTTTTAATATCATTCTTTGCTACCAAGAATCATAGTGTTAGCGGTAAGAACATTACCTGTTATCTATTATAAATGAAATTTATTTTCATTGTTCAGAAATAATCAGGCCGGAGTACTTTCCAAAGTGCTTCCTTCAAGATTTGTTCCTTTTTCTTTTCTTGATTAAAGCATTATCATAGCAACATGTTTTAGCACAGAAACCACAGCTTAGTCATGCTGTTAAAGGCCAGCCCCTTGTGAAGAATCAAACAAAGTTGAAGTATAAGCTCACAGAGAAAAATATCTTGGTTTTTGAGACATCTTTGGCCAACATGTACCATGTAGTTTTTTTCTCTGTGTCTCACCTAGGAGAAAAGACATTCCTTCAAGCTGACATAAAAATATTCAGAAGTGGAAGGGGGTGAAATTTAAAATCAAAGGAAAAGTTTCCCTTGAGATATATGCATAAGCGTTGTAATCAATGATTCTAATCTCATTTGCACACATGTCTCTCAAGCAGAGATGTAGGAGACACTCCAGCATAATTTAAATAAGAATGAAATATTAATTAGTGCATAGCTGAATGGTTTGTAAGGGCTGTGATATCAGCTACACCAGAGCTGCCCTCATTTTTTAAGCTTGTAATTTGCAACAATTGTGATCTCATCTCACATTCCATTGCAACCCCCTTTTCTTTCTTTCTTTCTTTCTTTCTTTCTTTCTTTCTTTCTTTCTTTCTTTCTTTCTTTCTTTCTTTCTTTCT
>JAPKID020003771.1:0-12111 GCA_026931265.2 Tropidonophis doriae
GCCATGGAGCGCTTTGAAGATGATTAACAGCACCTTGAAGCGGACCTGAAAGGCCACAGGAAGCCAGTGTAGCTCACACAGGAGAGGTGTTATGTGGACTTGCCTTGAGGCACCCATGATTAAATACTAGATCTGTGCTAAAAACTTATGATTAAAAGCAAATAAAAATAATATAAAATTATTATAAAATTGGGACTGTATCGTTAAAAACTATGCTAGGCCAGCCGCATGAAATAAATATGTTTTTAAGGTCCAACGGAAGAGGAGAAGGTCCGTGATGGTACGAAGGTCGGGGGCAGGTCATTTCTGAGGACAGGGCCTGCCACAGAGAAGGCTCTCCCCCTGGGGGTTGCCAGCCGGCAACCCCCAGACTTGTTCAAGCACAACAAGTAGCTTTGTAGAAAAGAACAAGCCTTTCCTTTTTTCCAGCATGCACTTTGTATACGTCTTTTTACCAGATATAAAGAAATAGGATAGTAATTAAGAATTTTCCTTATCACAGAGAATGCTGCTGGTGTTAAACCCAGCAGAAAACTACTTTTTTGGGTGGAGCAAATAGATTGAGTTTTCCATCTTTTCAGTCACCTGAATTAAAATAGTTTTGCTCCCAGTTGCCACATAATCCATTTGCATTTCAAACCAGCAACTTTCTTTATGCACATAGCATTATAGGTATGGCACGCCCACACACGACCCCCTGCACTCTCCCTGCTTTTGGCACGCGAGCCAAAAAAGGTTAGCCATCACTGCTCTAGCTGATTCTGTTGTTACAGTCTTAAACACTCACAGCTTCAATCTCAAACTGTCTACTGTGGACCTCACCCCATTTTTAACAGGTCTGTAAAGAGAGTGTGCATAAGCGCACCAGCATTCCTGTCTTACTCTCCCCATTTATCTATATTTACTTCCTTTGTTCATGTTTATGTTCATACCTATACTTGTTATCTTGTACATGCTTGACAAACAATAATAGTTATTATTATTATTACAAGGTCGAGTACAAAACAAAGAGTAATTACAAATCAATTTAATACAGTTAGCTCAAAAGTTTATAATAATACAATAATTTGACAGTTGTCTAACCCTAAAGCCATTTGTTTTGAACTCCCAAGGGACAGGAAAATTTGGATATTATAATATTGCATAGTCCGGGTTTAATTCCTTAAAGTGGTTTTCTTACATTTCTTGCAATCATTTTTAACTGATTTGTTTTATAATTGTTAGTCTTTTTTCGTTTCTCATTTCTTCTTTATTGTTTTTTCCTTGTTAAACTGTACTGCATTTTTAAAATATATAATAGTAATAGCTGAAAGGAAAAGAAATTTATTACTTTTGCCCTTACTCATACTCACTTGTAAAGCATTTGTATTATTATTTGTACTGATGATATAATTAGTCATATTGGTTTCAAAATGCAATGAAAATTGCTCTCTTAAGAAAATGCATCTCTTTTATAGGCAATTTAGTCTGTTTTTGGGAAGGGATCTCATTCTTAATGAAGGAAACATCATTTCATGCCATTGTTCTATTACTACATATCAACACATTGCTTCATTGAATCTATTAAAGTTATTTATCTACATAACTAGACTAAACTATGATAATAGTGCAGTTTTATCTATGAATTTTATATTCTGCTCTTTATTTTTCTTAAAAGAAAAAAAACCTACAACAAATTTGAAAACAGTTTCAGCCTTTCTTGATTTGTTTCATCTTCAAGTATCTTTTTATATTTTTAGGCAGGAATGCTTAGAGCTGAATTATAATTTTCTAAGATACTTATACTTCACTTACTTATAATGCTCTCTTGCTAAGCAGGCATGTGTGCTACAAAGAGCAATTCACGTTTGAAACTGCTCCAAGTGACTTCTGAGAACATTTTTTTAAAAAATCCTAATATAATTATCTTTGCATACCTGATTAGTTCAAGGCATCCCTGTGAAATACATATTGTAAGAGCCATTTACTGAAAGAAAAAGAATCTGGAAAATCAGTTATAGAGCAGAAAATTCCGTGGATCATTCTTTACACATTTTACATCATTCTTTACACATTTTAACACAGCTGATTTAACTTTAGCAAGCGAGGGAGCATTAAACAGGAATGACAGTCCACTAGATTTTCAGGAATCCTATCCATTTTTGCCCATCAATCAATTGGGTGGTAGAAGACAATAGAAAGTCTAGCTTTTTCCTTTCTGGCAGTCATCATAGAGTGGAGTTGCCCTTCTGCAGGGCCATTCACAACAGTTTTGATCTATTGGCAGGATTACTGTAGCAAAAAGACTTCAGTTCTCATCCATGTAATATTCACGGTTATGAAAGCCTTATGATAATAAGAAAAGCATTTTGTCCTTCCATTTTTAAGTCCCTTCTCAGGTCCATCATATTTCTACCTTGCCAGTCAGCAATTGAGTTGAGAGAAGCATTCTACTGATGTATTGAAAAGAAATGGTTAGGTGCAAGAAACCAGAAGCCCGGATAGTGTTCATACTTAGGTACTGCAAGTTTATTTCATACTACCTATACACAAAGCTTTGATCTACTAACCATCAAGGAAAATTGGAGCTAGATAAAAGTCAACAGGATTCACGGGAGACTGGACTTAGTCTCTTGTGGAAGCATAGTGACTTGAAATCAGTGTCACATTTGACCATCACCTTGGGTTCAGTCTGGTCTGATCATCTCCTACAACAATATCATTTTTGCCACTCTCACCAAGTAGTAAGAACAAATTCAGTTACTGACGACTTAATACAGTAACAGCTAAACTATCAGAATATGGTATGACTAAATGTCTAATCCTAGAGCTTTATTGGCTTCCTTCCTTTCCCATTCTGCTTCTCAGATGGATATTGATTTTGCTAACAGATGTAGCAAGGAGCTCAGCTGAAGATCTAACAACAACATAATGATCAGGTTTCATTATTGTCTATGGTGAGTCCCAGTCATCCAGATCATGATTGTTCAAAAGATGACTTTTCAAGGGGCAACTGGACTCTCTGGTTTTTGTCTGAAGACATTTAGAAGAGGGGTCAAAGAGGCCCTCTCTGTCAAAATTAAACAGCCCTCTCTGAACAGACAGGGATGGATACATTATCTACTATCCAGTCTACAAAACAGTCCTTTCAGCAGTTCCAAGAAGGCTCCACAACCAGCAATACTTATGTGACCCTGATGACATAGGTAAACCTCCAGGTTACTTTAATGACTTGCTAAAAGAATGCAAATGAACAGCGTTCTGCAAGGAGTATAAATTCTTCTATTTCCCACCATCCACTCAGAGCTGAAGAAGCTACTTGGATGAGAAGAGAAATGTCTTCAAAGAAAAATCAGAAAGTCTAGTTGCCTCTTGAAAAAGGTTTCATCATTGTTGCAACTTGAGTACCACCTGTACTTGTGGCCTTGAAGTCAAAAAACATATTTATATAACAGCCTTCTCTAGCCTGAGAACCACTGGTTCCCACCTCACCATCTTCAACTCCTATGAAGATTAATACAACTGATTTCAAAGCCTATCAGGTTCATCTAAAAGACTGCTTTGCTGTTAATCTGACTCTAACTGGAGTTTAAAGAGAGCCTAGAGATGAATAGACAATTGTTTCAGAATGTTGAATCATTTGCTATTGCAGTTATATGACTTATCTTTAACAAAATGCATGATTTAAATTGTATTTTAAAAAACTTTTTATTACTTGTTAAGGTAGCTTTATACAAAGGAAGCATATTCCTGTGTTTTAGCAATGAAAATATGGAATATTGATTTTATTAAATAAATACATCTGCTAGATCTAATATAGCAATAAGAAATTGTTTGATGGCCCTGCCTTGCATTTAATACTTTTTGGAGACCCAAGAGTCACAGTTGACCTGGCTATTGATAGGAGTGGTGGGTTTAAAAATTAAACCAGTTTTGTTGTTTAATTAGTATCAAATTAAAACTTAAGTACAATCAATAGTTATCTGCAATAATTACAAACTGACCTCTTCTGAGTTGCAATAGGGTAACAAATTCTTGATTTGTTACAAGTTCTAGCAGATATTTTGAGAAGAATGCAGATTTCACCCTTTGTGTTGCAAGCTAGCATCAGGAATACAATCCTTCCCTCAGTGAGAAAGTCCCATCGTTATAATTAGGTAGGTAAGCAAGCAAGCAAGCAGGCAGGGTGTTTCTGTTCACAGCTTTTGTAAAAGTAACTAAACAGCAAGCAACTTGACTATATCAATAGTTACGCTAGAATGATGCCATACTGATTCTCAGTTAGATTCGTCTTCTAATCTGTTTGCATTGCCCCATGGTTATTGTTTAATCCCAGAAGAACTACTGCCTATAGCTATGTTTTCCACAGAATCCCACCTTTAATCTTTCACAGGTGCTAAGCTTTCCCACTATCATTCTTGTATCCTTCCGTTCTGCAAATATTTATCATGAAGTTTGAATTATTGCAGCTGGAGTCAAGGACCAGAAGAAAAATTTCTACTGAGCAAAGGAATTGGTCTGTTTTAGGCTCACACTTCATCTGCTAGTGAAAAGAGAAGATTCCACTAAGTAGAATATAATTTTTGCACGGATAAATAAAAACAAATCATTATTTTAAAAAGAATCACACAAAAGTACACTGGATATTGATGATTATGTAGGTTGGGGAAGAATGAGTCTTCCCCATAAAGACTTCTAGGTTAATGGTTGCCTTCTGGAGTCTGTCTTCAGGACGTTTTTGAGCAGAACAATTGGTGATAATGCATAATGTGGAGGCTTCAGTTAAACTAACATCTGGCCTGGCCTTCACCTGCCCTTCTCCCTCTCTCTTCAGGAAATCATTCTTCTCAGTCAGAGAATAGAGTGATCTATTCTCAACCTGGTCTTGTTCCAGAATAGCACTGAGCTTAAATGATTCCCAGGGAACTTTAATAGAGAACAGTCTCCTCAGATGGGGAATACTTTTGTTAATATATAGCCAGAAGGCATTAGAATAATCCAATTGAAAAATATGGGCTCAAATCAACTCTGTTGTTTTCATAGCTGATTTCATAGCAGCTTCAGGAACATCTCATGCTAACTAGCTGTTCGATGTTGATGTATGTTGAGACAGAAACTAACAGGCCATTATTAATTAAAAAAAAACATTACTGAAGTATTAGTTTTAAACAACAAATTATAGAGAAAATTGTACATCATCTAGAATATTTAAAGTTTAACTATATGTCTAGTATTGTTGGTTATTAAATAATATAAATTTATTCCTATTTTTTCTTAAGATAGAAACTGTTAAATGACTGATACATAAAATTTTGAGGAAAAGTTAGCCAGCTATTATATTCATAATCTAAATATTTTAATGTGATAAATTTTGTGCAGAACATATTTACACCTTGCCATAAGCTTTGGTCTCTTAGAAATGACAACATGGAAATATATAACCAATCATATTTATGTAAATTTCCATCTTTATTAAATATTTAAAATAACAATGTCACTCTATCTGTTTCATGCAATGCATTTTCTATGTCAGGCTTCCAGAATTGAAACACATTATGATTCTGTTGTTCAGCCATTTCCTTTTCTCTGGTAAATGAAAATATTGTTTATTTTTTTAATGTTTTCAACTATCTATTTGAGATAGAAATGCTTCTCCTGACTCATTCTGACTACTTTTTAGGTAGCATGCATCTATTCAAATGCTTCACAGCATTCTGAATCATCCAAATTCATTCAAATTTTCTATGATAAATATCCCTATCACAAAGTTAAACAATGTGGCAAACTATTTTAGCATCTAACATTCCACTAAGGTCAGCTGCTGTGTTTGGGGTGGCTGTGCAAATGGAAAGAGATGCATTGCAAAGCTTATTGTGGTGACAAAAGCATGGCTCCTCAGATTCTTAGAGCTGATTTATGCTCAGCAAGGGTCATGCAGCAGTCTTAAACTTTCTCTTGATGTGTTTGCTTGCTTGGTGTGGATTGTTGTATGCACTATCATGTGCATTTTTGCAATATTGATATTTACTAACATGTACGTAGTTTCCCCTAGTTTCCCAGATAAAAATAAGTATATAGGCCTGAGACAAAAATTTAAAAGATTTAGTTTACTTAAAGTTACATTACATTATCATTACATTTAACCATTTAGAATATGATTATTCTTTACATAATGACATAATAGCTAAGGATGTACCAGTAACTTTTTTGGTTGTGAGGTAGATTCTGATGACATTTTCATCACAAATCCATTGCAAGAAATACTAGTAATATGTTTCAGACCTAGACTGAGGAGGGATGATTAAAACAATCAGTGGTGGCAAGAATAATTTCTTCCTTCCTGAATATAGTGCTAATTATAAGGGGACTGAAACTGTAATAAATGTGCAGAAGATGAAATAGCACTTCATTTTCTCTTCTTTTGTGGAAATATGGGAGAGATAGAATTTGAGTATTATCACCTCTTAATATTATACTATGAGCTCCCTACATGCTTTCCTGAGTTTTGCTTTTATTATATATTTCATTATTGTAAGCCAAAGCATTTTTATATAGAAGCATATTATATATGTTATATAATGTTATATGTCACCTTAAACTTGCAATTAAATGTTTAACTTTTTTATCTGTGTCTTGTCTCCTGATGATGTGCAGTTTAGTGCAGTTGCAGAACATAAATATTTAAGATGAATATCATTTGCATAAACTAAGAGTCCAGATAATTTGTTTAACTGTTCAACTTTTGGGAACATTTTAGATATGGGAACTCATAAGTATATAAAACGAATTCAACTCAAAACATATTGAAAATGTCTCCTCGAATAATGACAAAATGTTTGCCACCAAATTGCCAAGCTTGGAACTTAAACCAACAGCCTAAGTACCAACCTGGGCTACTAATATTCAAACACATTTCATATAAAAAGAAATCCAAGCTCACATGATTTCAAGCATGTAATAGGTGGTGCTAAACATGACATGAGATAATCATATAAAATTTACCTTAACAACTTCAGATATACACTGAAACCTACTTTAAATGTTGTCTGAGTTGAAATTGAACTCCTGGCAGGTTTATGATTCTGTTAATGATCCTAACCAAATTTTGAGTGGCAACTAAGTAATTGGAGATGAATCCGTAGAAGAGTGACTTGATGCCATTGCTAGATAAGGTTCCATAGAATAAAATTGTTTTTTATTATATTGAAGTTATGATTCATTAAAATGTTGTTTCTGAACTGATATTTAAATAACCAGCTAATGGAAAAATTATGCTTCAATTATGCATCACTGACATTACATCACAGCCATGGTCCCTTGTCACCTTTAGCATTTTAGGGCTTGTAAACAAGCTTACCGAGAAATAATTATTTAAAGTAAAATATCTCTATATATTCTTGATTTCTTGTGACTCATGAAATAAATATTAAAACAAAAATTACCCACATAATCTGGGACACCTGGGTACGCTAATAGCTAGAAAATGGAAACAGGTTCATTGTTTCATCATGTTCTTCAGGAGGAGAACCTCGTGATTTAGTGGCTAAAACATCTGCCTAACATGTAATACAGCCCCAGTTCAAATCCCAGTAAGGGTGAAAAATGGCATTGCCCTCCTCCCTTACATCAAAGGCACCACAGATAAAATCAGCAGAATTCTCCACAAGCACAATATCAAGACAGCCTTCAACACTGACGAAAAAATAACCAACATTCTAAGAAATCCCAAAGACAAGATCCAGCTAGAAAGCCAAGTCTACAAAATTCCATGTAAAATCTGCCCTGCAACATACATAGGACAAACCAATAGAAGAATAAATGCACGCATCACAGAACATAAAAATGCAGTAAAAAAACATCTTAAAACCTCATCTCTCTATCAACATTTCAAAGCTACAGAACATGATATTGACTTTGAAGGAACTAAATTGATCTCCAAGGCTGAACATCTCAACAGGAGAATAATCAGAGAAGCCATCAAAATAGAGAAACAACCTAACAATATGAACAAACGTGATGACAACCCACCCTACCAGACATCTGGAAACCAGCACTGACCAACAGATGAGCCCCACCCACCACCCAAGCCGTTGAAATTCAAAATAAGGAGAAACATACAAATGGGACCAATCATCATCAATCTACCAATCATGCGCAGCCAATCAACCTACTCACAACAACAGAGTCAGCACTCCACCCCCACCCCCCCAAGATTTAAGGAAGGGCAGCATCTTTGCAGCCACAGACTGAAGCCTGAAGATGGCAAGTGAGATCTTGCTGAAATGTTGCAAAAGCAATCTCATTCTTACACGTGAAAACACCCGAACACAACAAGACCAGCATACCTACACCTGTGCAAATCTATGAATATATACATACACACAACACACACACACACACACACGTGTGTGTGTGTATGTGTTTGTGTGTGGTTTTGAGCTGATAAATAAATAAATGAGGGAGACTAGGATAGATCTATTTCGAGCTATTTAGATCTCATCAGCTAGCCATACCCTTACTAGGATTTGAACCAGGGAAGTATTACATGTGAGGCAGGTGTAATTCCCATAGACCACTGGTTCTATCCTGATCAGCTGAGACAGGGGAAATAGGTATATGCTTGTGTCACAACACCCTGGTAAACTGTCATTCAGTTATTCTCAACCTGGGCCACTTTAAGAGGTGGGAGAATTCTGGCAGTTGAAATCTACCAAATTCTGTTGGTTGGTTTGTTCATTCATTCATTCATTCATTCATTTTCTGCCTTTCGGCTCATCATCGGAGACCATCTAGACAGAAAGCTATTAGTCTCCCTCCTTTATTTATTGATCAGCTCAAAAACCTAACACACACCCACACACACACACACACACACACACACACACAAAAGAGAAATAGGGCTCCCACTCTCAATTTTCTCAATTCTACATACATTTAAAATGTGTGTGTTCCCATTTTACGTAATATTATGAGTTTTGCTAGATGGAACACAAAAGTCCTCATAGAAGATCTGTGGAGATTCTCAGTCCTCCAAGTCATGGTTGTCCACTAGTAGTATAAATCCTTCCATTCCCCACCATCCAATCAGAACTGAAGGAGCTTCTTGGATGACAAGTGAAACATCTTGAAAAGAAAAACCAGAAAGTCCAGTTGCCTCTTGAAAAACCACCTCTGGGAAAGTCCTCATAAGTCTCCAATTCTGCTTTTTTCAACACAAGTAGTTTCCTTTGCAAAAGCTTTAATTTATCAAGGTTCCTAATCCTGTATTCCTAATCCCAAAGTTCCTAATTCTCTATTCACTTTCTATTCACTTTCAAGTAATGAAATTCTCTTGTTGCTTGATTTGATATTTGCTTGTTTAAACACACTGGGAGTTCAATTATTAAAGCTAATTTACTACAAATTGCCTCATCCATGGTTATACCAAATACTTGAGAATATTTAAATGTTCTTTGGAGATACTTCATAAAATGGGTATGATCAATATATACTTCACAGATAGCAGAAATAATTGTTCAGAGGGATCTAACAAAGCCTTGTGAGATCCAAAAATGAGCAAAATGGAGGAGGGGGGAGATTATCTCACATGTTTATTTTAGTCCTAGAAATATTGAATGAATATATAAAACTAAATGACAAGATTGTGGGAGTAAAGATTTAAAAATAAATTTCTAAGTTATGGGCTTCAGCAGATGACTTGGTGTTGGTTTTGGAAATCCTTTAAATGGAATTGAAACTTTAATGGGAAAACTAAAACACTTTGGTACAATATCATGTTTTAAGATTAAGCAATTGAAGATTAATATGTCACTTAAAAAACCCCTATGAAAATAGAGGAATAAGCAGAATTGATGGATACAACTAAGATTAAGAAGGAAGTAAAATATTACTTACCATTATATTAGCACGACAAATATGAATTGTAAGATATTGAAAAATAATTATTGTTAGGACATGGAATGAAGTTTTTAAAAGACATGTTTAGACCGGAGAAACTACAATTGTCATTGCTGAGAAGAATTTCAGTGAAGAAAATATCTTGCTGTGAATGATATTTTTGTTACAAACAATAGCTATTTTGATAACTGATTCACTATTTATACAGTGGCAAAAGGTTATTTCCAAGTTTGTGTAGCAAGGGAAAATAATGAGTTAAATATAAGGTGTTTCTAGATGAAAAGGCAAGAGGAAGATTGGGTTTACCTGATCTGAAATTGTATTTTCAGTTTATTGTTTGATTTAGTTGAAAGACTGGATGATGCTGAGAAATAGAAGATTTTTTAAGCTAGGACATGGCCAGAGATTTCGATGGCATGGATATTTATGATTCAAGAAAGTCAAAGTTAATGTGGATTTTTAAAATCAACCATATTGAGAATATGGGACAGATACAAACCCAGGTTGGGCCAATAAACAAGAATATAGTTGCCAATCATTTTCTTATTACAGTTATCAGAAAGATTTAAAGTACCCCAAAGAGTTTATGGCAGTGATGGTGAACCTTTTTGGCACCAAGGGAGCATGCGTGCATGCTCATCAGGGCTGCAACCCAGAAGAGGAGCAGCCTAGAAGGCACGTGCATGCCGGAAAATGAACTTCTGATTTCCGGCATGCACATGTATGCCGGCCATCTAGTCTTCCTGTTACCAGCACACATATGCACATGAAGATCAGCTGGCTGCTGTGCATGCTCAAGCTAGAAAACATAAAACTAGCTCTTCCAGTTTCTGGCACTCCTGCACACATGAAGGCCAGCTGATAATCACACACACATGCACACCGAAACCCAGTAGAGGGACAGGCAACATTGCTCCATGTGCTACTTTGGGTACACATGCCATAGGTTCACCATCACGAGTTTATGGTATCATTAAAAAGGTTTGCTTTGGACTCAACATCTCCTGTTTTGACTATTGCCTTTAACCCTTGCTCTGTCCCTAGGTAGCATCTGATACTTTCCACTTGATATATAAATGGCTCTTCACACAAAGATGAGCGCGAACTCCTGTAGAACTCACATTCTTCTGCACATGAGAATTTCCAACAGGAAAGCTTCTCAGCTCAATCAGATCTTCCATTTTAGAACAACCTTTAGAGGGGTGAATTTTAACTCATTCAAAGATGAGCCATTGGGAGCACTCAAATACATATGATAAATCCTGAGAGGGCTGCCATTGCTTAAATAAACCACATTCTCAATCATCAGTCATTGCTGCAGAACAGAAACAAGCCATGCTGTGACCCAAACTCATTTTATCTTAAATAAGGTTTAGGACAGAGAAACATCATTTCAGGTTGGCAGCAGCTGCATAATAAAAGATTTCCAAAGGCAATGTCCTGGAATGTGTGGTAGATTTTTATCTTACCTCGTTATAACCAATCTGTTTTTCTACCTAACTCAAAGCAGAATGGACCACTATGACATTTAGCTCTAGCTACGGAAATGAGGCCTACAAAAGCTTTTTGCCAGCAGAAAAAGAGAGAAAAATACTTGTTCAGAATAGAGCATCTTAGCATGTGCATATTTTAAAATAGTGTGCTAAAATGGTCATATATGTCTTATATGTCAATCCATCCCTGAATAGTGTCTGCAGTTTCTCCAAACAACCTGAATTAAAAAATAGAAAATATAGTGGAGACAATACAAAGAATCTCAGCTACAAAATGTTCAGGCATCCTTAAATGCTTCTTTGAAGAAACATGATTTGATAGGTCTTTGAAAATAGAATAAGGACAGTCCAAACACCTGAGATAAAATCTCCAGAACTGAGGATCCATTACTTAGAATACTCAAGCACATGAACCTGGTAAATTACATTTGACAGATTGTTATTTGTGATAGATTGCAGACACTGGCAGATTCAAGTTAGGGAAGGTGATCTGAAGATATCCAGGTGCTAAGATATGTAGGCCTGTGTAAAGGATAATCAGAACCTTAAATTGTACCCAGAAATGGCAAGCAGTCTGAGAGCTGCCATGAGGCATCTGTTAACTCAGTTGCACCTGTTCAGCTGCGACATCTCTGAGCATATGTGAGTAATTTTATTCTCTATGATGCTGTGTGATTTCTATTGTACCAACCCAGTATGTGATCTGGTCTTTTTCTCTAACAGAGATTGTCACCTGAAATGA
>JAPKID020003772.1:0-12111 GCA_026931265.2 Tropidonophis doriae
CAACCTTTGCAACTTTAAGTCTGAAGGACTTCAGCTCCCAGAATTCTCCAGCCAGCAAAGCTGGCTGGAGAAGTCTAAGAACTGAAGCCCTTCAGACTTAAAGTTGCAAAGGTTGGGGACCCCTGATCTATTGCCATCCAAAATTGTGCTCTAAGATGACAAGCTCTACAATTTTTTAAAATAAAATTTATGAATAAGGAATGTATCTTGACTTAAAATAGAGCCATATTTATTCTGAAAAAAAAATGCAATGCCTGACTTTATTTATTGTTGTCCCGTCCCCGTCCCCACTTAAAAAAGAAAGATAATCTGAATGTTGAGAGTATGTGGGGACATATAAGTGCCTCGTTGTTTATTTCAAGGTTTTTTTGTGATTGGCACCATCCACTATGGCAACCTCTGTGTGAAGAAGCAACGTTTGCTTCAGAGTCCTTTACTGTTGCTGGCTTATAGTTAACTCACAATTTGTGTTTTTCCAGGTAAATTTCACCATGAAAGCAGAAATGGGTGGACCTTATGTATAGTGAGTAACTTGTGTTTTGGCATTTGACGTGTAATGAAGAAATACAATCTTTTGTGAGATAGTTGCCATTGCTAGGCTCCCTAATAAAGTTTCAGCTATCTTATCTTATATATGCAGTAGATCTATGGCAGCTGTTTCTAGACTAGCGGGACAATGGGTGGGTATAATTTATGTGTAAGCCTTCACTTATATTCTAGGTTTCCAAGTATCATCCCTTCTTATTCCCATTTGGATAAATTTAAAAGCTTTTCCTTACATGCTTCCATATAAAAATAAAATAAAATTGGGAGTACCTTCAGAAGCCATCATCTTTTTCATTGCTTCAAACCACTGGAAAAACTCAATTTTAATTTTAATTGTTTGAATAGTCTGAAAAGTATGCATGGAATATTTTCCTAGTTGTTCCAAAAGAAAATTTATTCCTAAAAAGACGTTGCTGTGTCAACATGCTACTGTTAAATGGTATTTCTACTGAAATGATATCTCTACCTCAAATGGTATTTCTGAATTGTGACTGATTTACAAAAGCCTTAGGTATAAAAAATAGTTCATAACCTATGGTAAATAAAGCTAAGCACAGATTTGGCAATAAAATCTGCTCAAGATTAAATTTGACTATACCATGTTTTGGATATAGAATAATAGTTTTCAAGATTGCTTGCATCATTTAGTTTCTAAATTATTTTAAGATTTTGTGATTTTCTCTTTTAGTTTCTTCTGCACGCTACCAAAGATCCGAGTACACAATATTGTGATTTTCATGAGGTGTGTAACTTTTACGGACTTTTTTTTTAAAAAAATCTCTGTATCTCTTGGGTTAAAAACACATTTGAAGACACTTCTCCTTTCTGTTTTATATTTCCAAATATAAATTCCTAACTAGTTTGGTGATTGTCGCCTAATACTAGAAAATCATTTTCTTAATCCCAGAACCCCCTTTAATAATTCTGCTGATTTTTGATGGCACAGTTGCCAAAAGCTGGAAAAGTTAGGAAGTTGTTTTTTTTAAAAAAAGCAAGCCATAATGCCAGAAGCAGGCATTATGGCTTGCTCTTTAAAAAACAACTGGAAAAGACAAACTGTTATGTATATCCTGGATTAGTTTTAAAACATAATAAAAGTCTCTCCAAAAATGTAACAATCCTCTCTTCCCACATTTAAGGCCTTTATCTGATTGCTTTCATATAAAATCACCCGGTGAACAACCCAGGTTTGGTAAGAACAGAGAAAGGATCTGTTGGTTCTTTTATACGTCAGTAGGTCCCAGATTACTGTCTGAATTTGACCACTGCCTGACCTAGCAAACTTGTATTTTGATGAACTATTATCTGGGCTTCTGAAGGAGAAGAGAAGAGTGGAGCTATAGGAAATTTAAATGAAGTGAGGAGTCTATGGCCTTAGATCTTGTTGGTTTCTAACTCCTACCCTCCTTTGTCCCCATGGCAAATAGCAAAAGATGCTGTGGTAGCATCCCTCTCTTTTATGTTAAATGGAGATAGTTTTATTGATACGTACAATGTTGCCTTAGAACTTTGCAGATGGTTTTTGAATGCAGCTTAACTTGAGCATTGTCCAGTGTGGAGCTGCTGTATTTGTATGCTGAATGATATAAACATTCTGGCCCATAAATTAATATTTCAGTATAGGTTTGTTGTGAGCACTCCACTTACTTTTTGGTTTATAAACAAAATTCATATTTTTCTCCGATGTTTCTGCCTTTCAGAACTTCAGTGAAAATCTCCTACATTGGCCATACATCTCAAAGTTCCTTGGAGACCTACAACTACGTTGACTGTGGCGCCAACTTCACAGCTGTCCATTCTGGCCCTTAGCCCCCCAACTCTGGGAGATGAAGCTCAAGAGAAGGGCAGCTTAAGACAACTACATACACTGGTGATCCTAACTAACTGGCCTCCCATTACTCTGTAATTTATGATGGAATTTTTGTGTCTTTTGTTATGAGGAGAAAGAAGAGGCTGTTTTAGCCCTTGGCACAAAGAAAGGCCTGGGAATGAGGCTTTCGTTCCACAATTTTTCACGGACAGTTGGGCTGAGCCTTGGTGTCAATTTGAAGAGGATTTGTTTAATCCCAGTCCCCACCTTCTTTTCAGATGCTAGTTTGTGCTTTTCTTGTTATCCCTCATTGACTGACAGCTTCTGAATAAGATTTGCCATGTTTACAAGTTTTTCCATTAAAATTTAAGAAGGGATAAGTTTCTAAAAATGTTCAGCTGGCCTACTAACCATGAAACATATTTCAAGACAATGGCCTTCTGATGTGGTTACTGCCAATAAGGGAGCTATTGTCCAATTGTACAAAGGGAAATAATCTTGAAAGGTTTCTGTGTACTCTTTAAAACTCCTGCCTTATTGTCAGAGAAACCAAGAATATGTATCGCATAAGTCCCACTGAAACATCTGAATGTACCGAGTTGCACTCTTTATATGTGAGATCCCTATAAATATGTATCTTTTCATTGATACAACTTTTACGACGACTTTCATAGTTCCATGCACAAGTCATTCTAAAGAGCACACAATTGAATTAAGAATTCTCACATTGGCTGAGTTTACAGTACTTTGATTTTTTTTTTTTTTTTTGCCTACAAGAATGAGCATGGTAAAAGGGCTCTTCAGGCTTTCACAGAAGCGGTGAGCACTTTTTAAACTGTGGATCTCCAAAGCCTCTGACTTGGGATGACACTGGCTTAGCCGGCCTTTATTATTAGCACAGAAGAGTTTGCTTGTGCAGATTTTGGTAGGGGGTGGGAATACTTGGCTTTCTGCAAAAAGAGATTAATCTTAGTGTTGCTGTGTAGTACTGCTTCTTAAAAAGATTAGTGTGGGATATACATTTAAAAAGTAACATTGGAATTGGGCAAAGACATGTCTATAGGAAATAGTCTTAAGTTTTTTCAAATACCAATTATAGCCCTTTAAAAGTTTCAGCATTCTAACTCATCTGTTATAGTCTCTTGAAGAAGAAAAAGAAACCTATTTAAACTTGAAGTAAACTTTACATTTTATTTTTTACTCTTTTCAATGATGGGGGAATTTATGTTCACTTAGAATCTGTACTTTTTCAGTTTGGCAGACTGGATTCCTAAAATGAAGAATAAACCCTTAAATCTCCCCCTTTGAGGAGTCTTCTGGTTGTTCTTTATCAAAATGGATTTTTTATTTTTATTTTAAGGGGCTAATGGAGACACAGAAGGAGCCATTTCAGGACTGACACTAAGCAGCAGCTGCAAATAAAACCCACTGAATGTGTGAAGCCTGTTAGGGTGAGGAAGCCAACGACGACTTGTAACTGTAATGGATTATTGCTCGGTGGCATTTCCCCCCCAAATAAGTCTTAATCTACTTGTTTTAACCACATTTCCTATCTACCAACTCAATTTACAGATCACCAATTATCATACTTTAAATGAAGATACAGTAAAACCTCAATTCAATAGGCTTGTGAGGTGATGGATAATGTTTCTTTTTGCTTCCCCTTCAAATAACAAGACAAAAGCCCATTTCCAAAGCAGTCTGGACAAGTGTCACACAAACAGTGTAAATGGATAGAAATTGACATCATTTTGGAGTTAACAGACCACCTTTCCCCTTTCATCTGTTAAATTGAGGTTTTCCTACAATGGACCATTCATGCAGCAGTTCACAAATGAAGGCATTGCAATAGCAAGAACAGGTGAGAATGGCTAGAAGGAGAAGTATTTATCATGCAGCACACGCATTTGAGGATGTGGTGGATGAAGATCTTAATGGACATAGATGTGCTTAGTTGTCTCTGTATAATACTACAGCAAGACACCAACGGGAGCTAAGTAATAAGGGGCAAAGCAATACAAGTTAAGCAAATGCTCTTAGGAATCTTCCTGTCCATCTATATGCTGAGGTTTTTTTTCTACTTCTGTCATATTAAACACTAGATTTTGTTGCAGTGGGATAAAAGATAGGCAAGGAGATGATCAAGTGGAGAGGATTAAGAGTACTGTCACTTCCTCGTGGTCTCCTGGGGACATAGCAAGGCTTCTGAGATCGCCTGAATATCATGTCCCTAGCTTGCATTTGACCAATTGTTACAAACTCCGTTGCTATCCCTTTCCTTCTCCTCTTCTCCTTCCCAGCATTAGTAATTTCCAAGGGGGGTAACATTTACTTTCTCCTAAATGCTCTTCCTTATTTGCTGCTGCTGTAAAGAGAGGAAAAAAAAAACCCCCAACGGAAATATTCCCACCCATTTGGCAATCCAACTCTGGAAAGCTATCACAAGAAGGAATAATCAGTCACTGTTATTACATCTTCTTACATTGTCACATACTTACAAGGTACAATCCAAGAGATTACAACAGCTGCACAGGGCCAATAATATCAGCTCTGGCACTTCCACATCCCATCCCCCCCCCTTCCACCCACCTTACTTTTTGAGCCCCAAATCTGGGGCTTGCACAAGAGGCTCTCCCAGGAACTTGTGCTGAACTGCCAGCCCCCCCAAAGCATAAATTACATTCAGTGTTGACAGATCAGTGCCCCCTGCCTTCTTCTGACCCTCAAGGCTGGATTCCAAAGTGCTTGGAAGCCCAGGATGCACAGCCGGTTCCCTTCCCAACAGCCTGCCGTGCTCATCCATCATGCTGTGGGGAAGCCGGCAACAATGTGGGTGTGTTAACTATCCTCTTGGGGCCAGGCCTTTGGGGTTCCATCTGACAGCTAAGGGGCATGGATCTCGTGCAACACAATCGCCAGTACATTCAAGAACTTGTTCAGATTCAGAAGGGCAAAGAAAGCCCGAGGTGTCTTAAGAGGTGATGTGGCCTCGCTGGGCTCCTGCCCTTTGCCTGCACATCCAGTTCTCATGGTACAAACCAGCAGCCAGAGGAATGAAATCAGGCTAGGTTTGACCAGAGGCTGGTGGGATGGAGCCAGCAATTGTAATGGCCACTCCAGCCCAGGTCTGTCCACACTGGGGAGGGAGGATTAATTGCATTACCCTGATCACAGATTTGAAATAAAGCCTGAGACCACATCACTCATCACAACCACACAGATGCCCCTGCCACAACAGTGGAGGCGAGGCCTGTAAACACTTGCACCAGGAGAGCTGCCAAACTAGAAAGAGAAGAAAGAGTGGGAAGGATTTTATCCTTCTCGAAATGAAGCAATAAACTAGGACAAAAGTCAGAAAGGGGAGATAATACTGAGAGGAGTGAAGAAAGGAGCTTTTTACAAATGTTCCTTCATTTCTTTCTCTTTTTTTTTCTTTTTTAAAAAAATGACTCTTCTTTTTAACAGCCAGGTTCTGTGTTGCTTTGGAAGAACTCCCCCTCTGGCTGCTCAGTATGTCTATAGCTTCAGGAGGAGCGTTCAACATCCATAAAAGGTGGCCTTGTTGAATTCCTCAGAGATGCCCAGCGTTTGCCTCACCGTGGTTGAGCCCCCTTCTTGGCCCGTAACCAGCTGCCTCAACCATTTGTTACCTCCTCTGAATGATCGGAAAGAGTGGAAAGGTTTCTAAGGAGAAGGAGGCAGCCTGGGGCCTTCGAAAGAGTGTAAGACATAACAGCTATTTCAGTGCAACGATCAGGCGCCAGACCTGAGGAAAAGTTAGCAGAAGGAATGTGTTTTCAGTGCGGCTTGAAGGAGGAGTGTGCTTGATGTTTCCGAGTGATAGCAGGGTGATCCTGAGTCTAAGACTAAAGGGGTCTGGCAAGGCAATAGGTGGAGACTTGCTGCTAATGGGTGTCTTGGCCTAATTCATTCAGCCTCACCTGCTTCGACCTGGACAGGCCTGGTGCGGGTGGGCTTCACAACAGCCTCATGACATTTCAAATAAAATGCTTCACAAAACAGGCATTAGGAGCTGTGTCTGCTAAATTAAAATATGTTCTCTCTCTCGGGTAAAGAAAAATGCCCCAAAGTGTCGGCATTCTAGAAGAGAAAAGCCATTTTTTTTTGTAAAGGGCAAGGGAAACTGAATAACAGAAACAGGTTTCTCCATGAAATACATGTTTTCCACATGCCTGTCCACGCTGGATTTGAGCAAGCATCTTCACTCCTGTTTTTGTACACACTCCTGCCTAGAAATGAGGGAGGGCAGCCTACAGCCCCTTTAGTGCGCCACAGCTCAAGTGCATCCGCTAAGCCCTGACACCAGGAGGAGAGGGGTTCACTTAAGCCAAGTTAAGCGACACAAAGGTTCCCTCATGAACCTTCTTCCCTCAATGGTACTGTTGTGACAAGTGCTCTTGGACCCTTCAACACTCCCCCTCCCTGCCCCTCCACGTGTATTGTCATGTTTTGGGGCTCCACAGAAGTGGTTAGTGTGGTTCAGTCACCAACCGCTCAGTAATGCTGATGTACATTCCACCTTCAACACTTTCTTATAAACCCAGAAAGAAAAGGGGAGCTGACCCCACGTAAACACTTGTCCCTCTCATTTCCCAAGTCTTAATTGGGAAGACGACAACGTCAGCCCAGGTCCTAATTCTTATTCACTGGGACGCATTGCTTTCGGTTCTCCGTAGGCTTTCTCTGTTGACCTGTCTGGAGAGACTGCTGTTTGCCCAGGATATCAGCAGAGAAGCTCAAGGCCTGGCAGTAGAGAGAGCTGTGAGTCTTGGTGATGGCAGCCGATGCCAAGCAGAGCCACTGAAGCCGGGCTCTGGGTGGGAGCCGTCACCTCCTCTGCATGACACAAGTCATGATTGATGCTCCTTGGCGTTATAGTCCAGGTGCCAGAGGGGAGTGGGATCTCCTTAAGGAGAGGAAGTATCAGTCACTGCACCCTTGTTGGCACCGTTGGGATGGGGAAGAGGCTCCCCCCGGCATGCTACACCAGGGCAGTTCGGGCCTCGGTCCTTCCCATGCTGGCACTGCTGCTTTTCCGGCGCAGGCCTGGGGTGGCAATAGTGCTGTAGCCTTCGTTTGGGCAACCATGTTGCATTAAGATGTCAATGCATTCTTGGCTTCCTGCTCGGCGAGCGTAGAAGAGCGCGGTGTGCCCCACAGCATCATGGGCCTTAACGTCAGCACCGTACTGTGGGAGGGGGAGAAAAAAGACAGATTAGTGATAGGAACTCCAAAGCACAAGTCTTGTGTTCTGCTGTTGTGTAGGCATGGTTGGATTTCATCTGAAAGCTGGAAATCTAGAGCTTCAGTGAGGAGTGGAATATGCTGTAGCCACTGCCACTCTCAAAGAATTATTCTCTTCCCCAGCCCTTGTTATTGTTGATACTTTTTTCTATAGTTCAACCAAGTTACGCATCGTTGAGTCATATAGCCCCAGGAAGAAGGCAGTGGCAAACCACTTCTGAAAACGTTGGCAAGAAAAATCACCAGGAATTAAGAGAAGAGCAAAGGCAGAAAAAATTAAACAAAACCAAGCTACCCAGACCAATCAATTGACTCCCACCCCCGCCCACCATCCCAGTGTCCCAGTTCTCTCTAGCTCCATCTGTACCAGTCTTTCAAAGACAGGATAAAATATCTCTCCAAAATTTCCACCCAATGCTATGGCTGTTCATAACTTCTGACAAGCAATGGTTTTTTTTCCCTATACCTCCAGAAGGAACTTCATGACTTTCGATTGGAGGAACAGCGTGAGTTGGTTGTTATGATGCAGCTAGGCTGTAAGCTAGGAAAGGCCACTACAGGTGCTGATTTTGGGTGGTGGTGGTGGTGGTGGGGAAACCACATCATTGTTCAGTTTTGAATACCCTATTTCCCTGAAAATAAGCCCTCTCCTAAAATATTTAAATGCATGCACAGCTAGTCCCTGCCATTTCCTACGGGAAGGGGAATGGGGGGAACATGCCCCCCGCCCCCCACATGCACCTGCCATCCACACGGAACGGCCTCATGGAGGACGCTACCGCAAACCTTAGTTACCATGCCCCTTCTCTTAGTGGCGGCTGTTGTGATGCCTGATTTCTACTACAGGCGGCCACAAAAAGAGGCCCAGAGATGCTAGGGCTGGCAAGAATTGCCAGAAACAGAGAAAGAACTTCCAGCCCTCTCTGGATCAGCTGATCCGCTGGCTGCGGGCCGAGGTTAAGGGACCTCCTGCACCTCAAAAATAGTAAGGCCTCCCCAAAAATAAGGCCAAGCGCTTATTTCAGGGGTCAAAAGAAAATAAGACCTATCTTATTTTAGGGGAAACGTGTTAGTCCAAGAAACATAGAACAAATCATCTGTTCAGTGCAAGTAATTTTGACCTGAGATAGTTATCATTGTCTCACGGCACTCTTTCATTAAGAGATTTTTTTTCCTCTCCTTGGACTTAAAAGTGCCTCTACTGCCAAGAACTTACCCAGACCAAAAGCTGGGTGATAACCACGTGTGAAAGGTCACATGCCACATGCAGAGCTGTGCGCCGGTCCTTGTCCCCGGTCGGAGCATTGATCTGTTCCTTGGCACTGTGGGCTAGCAAAAGCAGCACAGCCCACAAGTCTTGGTCCAAGACAGCCTGGAACAGCTGGCACCCAAGGGAGAGTTCAGAGTTTGGTAGTGGTGCCAGAAATAGTCGTTGCTCATATTTGGCTCGGATCCAAGATTCTCGTTCTTCCCTGGAAAAGGAAATGAAGAAAGTTTGCTAGAAGAGTCTCTAAGCTCAGAGACACCCTGTTATGAAAAGCATACGAGGTTGAAAAGACAAAAAAACATGGCAGGTTCTTACGCAGAGAGGTGATCAAAGGGTTGGAAGAGCAAGATAAGCATGAAGAAAAGGGGCAAAATTCAGACATTCATATGCTGATTGCTAATTATCTCTATGGTGAAAAATTCAAGGAAGTTACATGGATCTAAGAGCTAGGATGACTCTCAGGTCCCAAATGGGCCTATGACAATTCACCACGCCCAACTCGCCACAGCCAACTTGCTGCAGAACAACTTGCCCCGGCTATCTCATCACAGGACAACCTAATGTGGAACAAGAGTTGCACTAATATCAAAGAAATAGTGGAATAGAATCATTAAAAAAAGGATGCAAAAAGAGAGAAGTACAGTAGGTGGGTAGGTAGGTAGAGGGAGACAGGGAGTAATACAGTAGGTAGGTAGGTAGGTAGGTAGGGAGAGGGAGAAATGCAGTATGTAGGTAGGGAAGTAGGTAGAGTTATAGAGAGAGTGAGGGAGAAATCCAGGAGGTAGGTTGGTAGGTTGATTGGTAGAGAGAGAGGGAGAGATGGGGGGGAGAAATACAGTAGGTAGGTAGGTAGAGGGAGGGGAGGGAGAGGGGAAACCGAGCCAGAAAAGGAAAGGGGTCGTTGAGGGGGTCTATGAGGGGAAACTTTTTCATTTAACCAAACTTGGCCACAGCAACGCGTGGCAGGTATAGCTAGTAATGGGATATAATTATTTAATTGTGAATCTCTTGGAGCACAGGTTTCAGAAGTTAAAGACAGCAATTCTTTTTTTATTTCAAAATGCATCTTAGTGATTCCTGGCCCAGTTCACAAAGTCCAGCTTTTTCTTCAGCAGACACCTACCTTCCTGAGTCGAGATCGTCCCTTCTGCACACAAAGAACAGCCATAGCAGCAAAGTGGTTTTCCCTCCAATACCGTTTTGGCTTCCCCAGGATGACATCTTCTAGTACACCTGGAATGACGAAATGTCTAACAACAGCAAAAAGACATTACCACCACATATGAGAAGCTGTCCATGAAAATGAGCTCTGGAGAAGGGAAAGATTCAATAGGTTGGCAAACCATTTTTCTTCTGGATATAGTGTAATCCACTGGTTCTCAACCTTTTCTTCACCACAGACCCCCTTTAAAATAGCTTTTGGTGCCATGGAATATGGCCATGAACCCACAAGACTTAACTCAAGATTTAAATCATAACATTTCTTCAAGCATTTACAGATCCTGTGACTCAGAATGGGACAACCTGCCACAACCAACTCGCTGCAGCCAAATCGTCATGGCCAACTTGCTACAGCCAACTCACAGCAGTCAATTTACCATGGCCAACTCATCACTGCCATGGCCAACTCGCCATGGGACAACTAACTGTGGGACAATTAAACAATTATATTCAATTATTTAAGATTGTTTTAGTGTTTGCCATTCACATTTTATTCTGTCCATCCTTTTGCATCCTTTCTTTAATTATTCTATTCCGCCATTTCTTTGATAGTAGTGTAATGTTTGCCCCACAGTGAATTGTCCCATGTTGAGTTGGCCGTGGTGAGTTGGCCATGACAAGGTGGCTGCAATGAATTGTCATGACATCATGGACTGCCAGGGATCCACAGATCACTTATTGAGAACCACTATAGTCGAACAAGATCCCTTCGATATTATCACCTCAGTCAGATCTCCATGATGTTTCTTTTGTGAGTTTCTGTTATTGCTGTTGGGTCCTATTATTGCAGGATCCAATCTGGGTCAGTCATTGGAACCAGAGGTTTGGTCTTCTGAGCTTTCAGACTCATTCTGGAGTCCATTCTCAGGGAACTTTTCTCTAGCAGACTGTGTGCCATTCTGTGTGTGGTTTTTATAGTGCCTGCTGTAAGTGGCTTTTTAGATGATGACTGGGGTGTGTTGATGGCTGCCCAGCTTTTGCCTTCTAAGTATTTGATAGGCTGGTGGTAAATCCACACCTCTTGACTGCTGAGGAGCCGGTTTCTGAGGCTTCAATCACTTCCCTGGCTGTTTTTGTGCCTGCTCATCCAACAATCTTAGTAGCCATAAAATCGAATGTATGCCCTTATTCATTTCAGTAAGTTTAAATATAATACTCTCTAAATACTTTTTTTAAATTGATATTCTAGTGTTCTTGAACTTCGACAAATTAAAGGAAGACTATTCGAATTTCACCCAAATGAGATGAATGGATTGCACCTACCTGGCTAAAGTGCCTGGACCACCTTTCCTGATCAAGGATAAAATCAGTCTCTGAGGAGCCCCAATGTCTGCGTATTTCTCCAAATTTGGTGGCACGGGTAGCGTGGTTTGAGAAGGTCTCCCATTTCACAATATCAAAACTGGCACTCAACTCCCCTTTGTCATCCAAATACACTCCTTCCAGAGAGGAGTTGTAGAACTGGGTGTTTCCCAGGAAAGGGTGAAGCTAAAGAGAAGAGAAACCAACCATGTTCAGAGAACAGGAAACCAAGTATAATAATTCCATTTGCCTGTAAAATCCTAGGTCTAAAAGAAGGTATACTCGTAGAATATGTTTTTCTAATGGTTTTTTTTTTAAACTTTTAGTTGCTTATTTGCAACTGTTTCTTACTCTTGTCTTTAATTGTGTGAACCATCCAGAGACAGATATGTGAGATGGGTATTTTGGTCATTTGAATAAATACAATAAACAAAATCATCAGCATCAGCATCTAAGGAAAATAGGTGACTGTGGCAACTGGGTTTTCTGGTTTTTCTTTGAAGATGTTTTACTTCTCACCCAAGAAGCTTCTTCAGCTCTGATAGTGTAAGTGGGGAATGGAAGGATTTATATTCCTTGCAGACAGATTGTCATTTGCATCCTTTTAGAGCAGTGGTAGTCAACTGGTCCCTACTGCCCACTAGTGGGCATTCCAGCTTTCATGGTGGGCGGTAGGGGTTTTGTCCAATACTGAAGCACT
>JAPKID020003773.1:0-12110 GCA_026931265.2 Tropidonophis doriae
GGGGCCAATGACTCGCCCCCGATAACCAGCGATGGAATGTGCTGGCTATGCCGGGGCGCCGGAAACCACAGCCACTCTGTCTTGGACGGGTTGAGCTGAAGTTTATTGCTTCCCATCCAGAGCCGCACGGGTTGGACATGACTTCGCAACTAACAACAACAACCACAAATCATTTATTCATCAGTATTATGGGGTTCAATATTAAATGAGTTGTGAAATGGAAACACAAAGGAGGGAAGACTGACTGACTGATACTTCTGGGCTGTGCTACTTTTCACCTGAAGCGATGTTGCTTCATTTTTAAGGGCCAAATATATATTTATTGGGAAATCTACACAAATTTCATCACCACCTGATGCTGACATGCTGCAATCCTTTTTACATTATAATATTACATTCATAAAAACTAGATTCTCTTCATCAATCTTAGCCTGAGTAGTTCTTTTGAAGGAGTTTTATTCCATTCTTTATTTAAAGATGGCCTCTTTCTGCCCCTTTAGCTCACCAGGTGCTTCCAGATGTGACTCACCTTCTAACCCACCAGGCTCCAGGCTCTAGCAACTATGGAGACATTATGACATCAGCTTGCTATGCCCTGAGGAACTTAATCATGTACAACCCACAGATGGCCAAGCCTTACTTGACTGGCAGTTTGATAAATAATGTAGTACGCCTGTGCCGAAATGGGTGAGTAATAATATGCTACTGGGGGCACATGACAATGATACTATGCAATGTTGACATGTGGTGTGACTTAGAAGTATTTTACACTTACTGTATGATTTTTGTCTTCATAACATATCAATTTTAAGGCCATTTTAATCATTAAATACTATATATTCTACATATTACGGGACTGATTGAATAGCCATATCTGTACAGTCTTCCCACAATATTCCTCTAGAATTGAATAATGAGGTTGACTATAGCTATGCAACCTACAACCACAAGATAGACCAGAAAATTTATCAGTGGTGCATTTGTTAAGTGACACATCACATCATTGAACCGTGGCATATTTTGCTGTGGCTGTCACAGCAAATTGTTAGGGTCATTAAGTGAAATAGCATAATTTAACAATCTTCCCTGCCAGCTTCCTCTTGGCTCTGCTTATAAAAAGCTGGGGGGGGGGGGGAAGGTTGCAAATGGCAATCAGGCAACCCCAGGATACTGCAACAGTTATAAATGTATGAGAGTTGCCAAGCCCCTGAATTACAATTACATGACTGCAAGGACAATGCAATGGCCATAGGTTTGAGATATAGTTATAAAGAGCATTGATTTGTATGATTCTAGAGAATTTTTCACAAAAACTGCATAAAACAAAGCACCTATCTCCCATAATCCAGGCTTCATTGACAGAGGATGACTCAACCACCATTTTAATCCCCTTCTCATACCTACTCCATTCAGGTCTTTGTGCAAGAAAATTCATATCTGCCAGATAATTACACAGACCTCAATGATTTTAAGAACATTAAATCCTGAAAATGCATTGCATCTTTTTAGATGGAAGGGAGGGAGGGGGAGGAAGATACAGGTGTGGGTGTGTATTATAGGTATTCTTTTTTATTACAGATCTTACCCCAAAGCATCTGAAGCAGCTCGAATGCTGCTATCTGATATTTGGTCAAACAGGGAACTCCAATCTGTACTAAAACAGGTAAAGATAAGATGGCGTCTTTTTCTACTTCTTATAAAACAATCCAGTATACCATACACTTCAATAAGTTACTATGTTGGTGTGCATTGTGAGAAATAGTAAAAAATAAATTATAAGGCAGGGGAACTGGGATTTTTAAAGTTCAGAATGTCAGGATTTAATGCAGCCTCAAAATTCACCATTCATATGTACAATATGTTGGATTGTAGTAAGTGTAACACATTTTCTAGAGAGCAAAGAGTTTCTCTGGAGATGTAATGGGAGGGAGGGAGCAGAAGAAGAAATATAAGTAAGTAGTAGGTGTCAGGGTTCCAAGTAACACAACCCCCTCCCACTTTCCCACAGCACTAAGTGTGGGAGCCCTGAAGATCCAAAGAAAAAGATGGCCTCCAGGGCTGACAGAAGGTTTTGTTTATAGGTCCATGGATAAACGACTGCATCAGAAACACATATAGTCTTATCTCTATGGGAAGAGATAAAATAAGAATTTTTTTTAAAAAAAACTATAGTTACAAAAGTATAATATAGTAAATTAAAGAAAATAATTGCAGAAGTACAATTCTTTGATGTATTTTGAAATTTCACAAGCTGCTTGAATATTTATATATGATCTATATAGCACAGTGACTGTAAAGACTTTGGTTCAACCTCAAATCTCCTTTGAATGTAACAAGTGACTTGAAAGTGTATTTGTAGAGAACCCATTTCAATGTACCACACTAAAGATATTTTAATTATGTTTAAGAAAAAGTCTTCTTCCCTTGATTTTATCTGTTCTTTGCCTTCCTTCCATGGCTCAATCTGCAGCAAGGATATGACAAGAATATGATGGGATCTTTAACAGGAAACACTTTGAGGACTTTCTCTTCCAGATTCTAAGAGACTTTGCATATTTGGATTGCAGGTAAATGATTATATCTGCTTTTTCAAAGTTAGAAAAAAGTCACATTTCCTTCAGTTCAAACCACAGTTATAGCAATACAATTTCAAGAATGTGGTGGCTCAAAGGCTAAGATGCTGAGCTGGTCGGTCAGAAGGTCGGCAGTTCAGCGGATTGAATCACTAGCCCCGCCTAACAGGATGAGCTCCATTACTTGTCCCAGCTTATGCCAACCTAGCAGTTCGAATGCACTTAAAAATGCAAGTAGAACAATAGGGACAACTTTAGTGGGAAAATAACAGCATTCTGTGTGCCTTCAGCATTCAGTCATGCTGAAGACATGACCACAGAGATGTCTTCGGACAATGCTGGCTCTTCGGCTTAGAAACAGAGATGAGCACTGCCGCCTAGAGTCGGGAATGACTAGCGTGCATGTGCAGGGGAACCTTTACTTTAAGAACAATTTCAAGTGTTAGACATGGGCCTGGACATTCTCTGAAAAGCAACTGATTTTAAATTTGGTCACTACAATACTGATACAGAAGACATGGACTATGTATACCAGAGTTGTGGAAACCACACCACTCAACAAACCATTGATTTTCTTAACAACTATGGTGTATATTTAATAATTACTGAGGTTAATTATGACTGTCAAAAAAAAGCCGTAAAATTGGATCAATCTTGTCCGTGGGTTGATGTACAATGGTCACAAGTTACGACCATGAAGGGGAAGACTCTATTATGGTCATAACTTGAGAACTACCTGTACTTAGTTGCATTTTTTTTGTACCTCCCAGAGTTCTTCTAGTGAGTAACACCAAAGTGGAAAGATTTAAAGGGAAAAGTAGATACTTTAAGCCTGTCAATTGCTTAAGGCACCCCTATAAACCCTAAAAAATCCTGACGCTGCTTCCCCAAATCTTCCCTGACAACTCCTGGCATGCCAGACAAGACCTGATGCAACCCTTAAGCCATCAGAAGTTGCACACCCCTACCATAGACTAATTTTGTATCAAGTGCATTAGCTCCCACATTGTTTCCAAATCTAATTAAGATATTTTCCCTATAAAACCCAATGTGATTTTCTTAATGGCTACCTGATCCACACACTCCTGTCTCTGTTACCGCTTTTAAGGCAATCTTCTTGGTCTTAAGAATGGGTGGCAATGTAGGACAAGGACTCTCTTGTAGCACTAAAAGTCTGACACTTTCTAAAGCGTCCAAAAGGACTTTTTGTTTCTCCTGTTTGACTGATTTCCACATTACTTCTTTCTCAAATCCTTTAATAAGACATAGTCTATAATATTTCATTATTGTTTATTAACAGTAATATAGTGTCTCAGAAAAATTGTGTCAATCCTTTACATACATGTTCAATTTAAAGCCTAATATATATAAGCCCAATATTTATATACTGCATATGTACAAAAGGTATATAAATGTATGACTTCAGATTTTCTCAAACTATAAGGAATAAGCAGAATAGGATACAGCCTTGTTAGCAGATGAAAACTACTTCAGTTTCTATTGGCAGAGTTTTCATAATTCCAACATCTAACTACAAAACATATCATAACAACCAACTTTATACAAAACTCAGTTTCAAACAGGAGATAGATAATAAAGCACAATTACTAACATATTGTGTCAAAGATTGTAAAATTGCAAGTAGCTCATTTTAACAATCTAGGGCTTGATCTGGCCAGAAAACATAAATGAATTGATTATATAGAAGATTGGTAGTGAATACAAAGCTATTGTTAATGAGATGGAAGTAGTAGTAAGAAGCTGATTGGAAGCATAAAAGGAGGAGAATAACTGGATAATTGGCTGTAGATAATTTGGCATGAGCAGCTTAGTTCTAATGCAAGGGTGGTAGGTGCCAGATAAGGCCCTTAACTGGATGAGTTCCAGGTTCCTTTTTAGCCAGTAGTACCCCCAAAATTATACTGAATGAAATTTCCTGCAATGGAAAATGAAGTACAAAGTTGATTTAAGCATCCACTAATCATCCCCTCTATTAAAATGCTTAAATAATTTCCCATCTACCCCAACATCAAAAAAAGGGACGGAAGCCAAAAATCCTACCTAATCAAGATGTCCATTGCCCTGATGGGAAAAAGTATGAGTAAAATAGCATTCTTAGTTGCAAAAAATAAGCAAAGTTTATTTAGAGCCCCAATGTCTAAGGCAAAAGCAAGAAGATAAAATGGAAATTGTTCCTTTGATCCTTACCTCCAAGGTATTCTGGGATACATTAAAAAGAGATAATAGATCATAAGCAATCAGTGTGGGAGTGGGGGGAGCTTTGAAATGGTTATATTTGAAAATATTTTCTTTCTTTCTTTTTCAGAGCATGTAACTGGTTCCTGTCTGGAGTCTTCAATCCTCAAGGAATTAATTAGGATGTTAAAAGACTTAACAATATTTTGAAAGTTCAACTAAGTTGTAAAATTAGGAATGAAAGTGTATTGTTTGATATAAGTCTCTTAAAATGTTTTAATGAATATTTTAAATATATTTTTCTCTTTTGTTAAATTGGGAGGCTGGTTATTAATGTTATGTATAAGCCAATTTGCCAAAAATTGGGATGCATCATTTTGAATGGTATGCATAACAACTGAGACATCTATTTCCCTAACAAATGTCTAGGAAATGCTAGGGAAATAGTGCTTGACTGCAGCTTAATTCATTAAAAAAGCATGGATTTTTTTAATAAATGTGTATATTTTTAGATACCATTTGGGTAGACAGATCACTCCTAATTTTGGGTGTCTAGCTATTGCTGGATGACCATTCTCATCATCTAAGACTGGTAAGGCTGCTTTGAATGATGGGGGCCCTTGGGCTATTTGGGAATATTTTCCATAGAGTTCAGTGGGATTTACTGCAATATAAATGCCTATAGAATGGCATCCTAAGGCCATTTTTGTACAGCCATAGGTCTGGCAGTATATCTTACTGGTGAATATCAGATAGCATTTTTATTCACTCCCATTTCAACTAATTTCTGTAAAATTAATAACACCTAACATGTTTATTTCATTTTCAATATCCATTATACATATATTTAGTGAGGTAGTATTTCTTTTTATTGCTGAATTTCCATTCCGTCAATGCCTCAATAAGGGAGCCCTACACTAGTATTATCATTACAACCCCCATAATTCCAAGAAGTATGATCCCCAAATTAGAGAATACCAGATCGAGGAAGTCTGTCCAAAAAAGGTTTTTATGGGTTCCCTTCTGCATTCATTCATTTCTCTGCTTTCTTTCATGTTTCCCAATTATTGCTAGGCTTTTTCCCCTGTAGATCATTTAGATGTCAAGAAGCAAATTCACATAAGCAAAGTTTTTCCTGAAGAGTTTCTTAATCTTTGTTTTTATACTATATATGAAGAGAGTTCCTTCTACTTTTTGGAAGAAAAAAAAACCCTGGAACTCTCAAAATAATACCTTACTACATTTATCCCTAACTACAGACTTCTGTATGACTCTCAGGTAGCGTGTCTCACAAAAATGTGTCTTTGCTTTTTACAAGATAAACTTATCAGCTGAATGTGCCTGCTAATATTATAAACTCGGAAAGAAGATAAAATAGGTAATCTTAGCCTTTCAGTGTCTTAAATGGAGGCCTACTGAAATTACATTTTAATAAGATTAGACAAATGGACAAGATTTTGTTACATTGCAATATTTCCATTAGTTCATCTTGACCAATGAACAGTGGATTTGGAAGGGAAATGGTTGCATTTCTTTTAGTTTTTAATAATCCAAACATTGGGCATGTTCTATATTTTCCAAATAATATTTCAGATTTTTGTCCTCATGAAGACATTCCATAAGAGATTAAGAGATAATGCATAATCTAATGATATGATGTTATTGTCCTATGCCTTATTGTTGAAAATCTTTATTCAGAAGTGAATGTGAGAACATTAATAGAGCCCTACCTATCTTAGTTTGCGATTTTCATACTGGGCTTTCAGATATTGATTGGAATCCCACAATCAGGATATGAACCCAAGATTGCCATTTTATAAATCATCTTCAACAGTTGATATATAAAAGTACTGTGATACTTAAAATAACACATAAACTTTATGACTAGTTGTTGTTCATAGCCTTTTATATGTTATATCCATGAACTGACATTTTTCGTTTCAAAACTATTGAACTCACAGTCATCCACACTGGGTCTTAAAGATAGCGGATTCTGTAGTTTCTCTGTATTCTGCTTTCTTTTATTTCTTGGGATTTTCCACAATTCAGCATACAATGATTTTCCTTATCAAAGTTAAAAAACTGAAAAGGATATTGGAATTCAGTGAATTTCAACTGAGGAAAATGAGTTAAATATATTTAACTCATTACTTTTTTCTAACTTACTTCTAGAAAAGTTGTTCTGAGCAATACAGGATGGAGTGGAGGAGTTATTAGAAAAGTGAACTTTGTCCAAATTTTAAAAAGCTAAATAGAGTATTCTGAAAAAGTATTCTGAATAGAAAGCTGGAGCAAAGCACACAGTGATGACATTTGGGAAAGGAAGATCATGTGAGGAGAAGACTGCTAAGTTGAGAGGAAGGAGACTGAGATAGGTACAAAAATGGAGAAATAATGGTGCCTTGGAACTGTAAAAATGAAGGATGGGGAAATATACATGTCGGTTTGAAATAACCAATTAAATCTTTTGATAGCAGATATCTGTGTTGACTTTATTCAGTTTTAATTAGATCAATCAACAGTAATTAGTTACATTGATGTAAACAACCAGCACCAAATTTAGAGACCCAGGACAAAATTGTTCCTTAGAGGCCATGGAGTGACATGACTATAACAACAACTCTTGAAATAAGAACTACCCAAATGTCATGTATAATGTTGTTTTAGCACATCCTAGGAAATTTAAATAGTGGTGCTGAAAGTTGTCTCAAAGCACAGTGGGGAGTCCTGGAGCATGTTTGTGGCAATGCTGGTTTTGGTAAGGAATGGCAGCACTTCATGCCAATGAACTGATAATAGGCCTCCTGGCACTTTCTTATATATAAACATACAATTAGTTATTCACACATCAGATTACACAACAAGAGTCTAAATAACATTATTTAGAAACCCTAGTAACATTAAGAATAATATTGGGATCTAAAAACGATTTGCAACTTTGAATTAATGGCAGCATTTGATCCTTTTCGTCAAATGATTAAATTAGCAGGAACTATCCATTGCTACATCTAAAACAAATGTTATAATTGTTTAATTCATATGATAAGACGTGTTACATCACCAACTGCAATATTTTGGGCAACCTTCCACGATGACTTAATTAATTCTGTAAATTGGAAGAGTATGAGGAAGGGACTTGATATACAGAAACAATTATATCAAAATATTTATTTTGTTCATACCACTGAGTCTTTTTCCCACTTCTGTATGCAGTTAAAAACATACATCTGCTGTATATGTAATTTGTGATTGGGCAAAATTGTTTAGGAGGCAGACCAAGCATAACCTTTGGCCTGGCTGCATAAAGCCAAATGTAAGAAACAGTAATGGCATAGGATTTGACTAATTGTAAATAAATTAGTTGCTGTTATAGTTTCAACATAGAAAAAGCATCTACTTTCCTAAACATGGCCTGTTTTGTTTTAAGCCTGGTAAAAAGCCAATAAAATGATGTATTGATGTCCAGTGCATCATTTCAGAAGGCTTGTGTACACAAGCAAATTTTTTGCTAGCATTATTTTTAGTTGTAATATTAGCGGTCCTTTTTCTAACATCTATGCAAAGCTGTAAAATATATGTGCAAGACTCCCATACTACCATTGTTATTTTTCCTGTACTATATGTGTATTTGCTTCATTGGAACATCTAAAGTTAATAAAGTACTGAAAGTCTCTTAATTTTTTACTGACTGTTTCTTACTTCTGCTATGAAATATATAGCTAAATAAAACACTTTTGAGTATGTAATATTTTGTTAAAATGTTTAACATGAACAGCATCCAATATTTATTAAAATCCAATGTAATCTCCAAAAATACATGTCTGCAAAGTCAATGAGAAAATGAGAAACAAATATTGGTCCTTTCATCAGAAGAACATTTTTTAAAAAATCTCCACATAATTTTCTTCTATCGTTACCCATTACCCCTAATTTCTTACATTAAATCAATCTAGTTCAGATTTATCAAAATAATTTGTTCAGCAGGTTTGCCTTAACTAATATTCTGTCAAATTTTTAACTAGCAGGATACTTCCGTATTTTGAATTTGGAGATAAATCCTAAGATTTTTCATGAAATTCTGTAGTATTGTAGGGAAGTATCTATAGTCACCAAATGGCTACATGGTCATAAAGCACTAATTAACAGCAAAATCCTTCTACACCCATATTTTCTTCTGTCCTAGCGAGGATGCTCCTGACTATCTAACCTAAGTGAGTTCTCTCCCAAGCAAAATGCTGGGCTATTGTCATCTCCCATTAGTAATTTTCTATGACCATTTATGACACCTAAATCTTTTTGTACCCATGTTATAGAAGTTGCCACTTTTCCACTTGCTAGAGTTTTATTTTTTCTAATAGAAATTTCTCATTCGTAGCCATGTCAAAGTGTTTCAAAAACATATAATCCATTATCTAAAGGTTGTGGACTTGACCTGGACTAAATCAGTGAGGTTCCTACTGTTGATTCTGTTAAGAAAAGTTTAAATGATAGTATGAAGACAATAGATGACACATTGCATCCCGACTCATTATTTTAGTTTATAAGGAATTTTATTGAAGGTTGTCAAGTTCCTGTCCAGAAAATGAGAGTTCACCTTGAAATATATGATTTAATTGCTGGTTTCATCCAATTGCCTATATTTCTTGCTATAATATAGCAAAGAGAAAGTCAACCTTTTTATACCTACCGCCCACTTTTGTATCTCTGTTAGTAGTAAAACTACTAACTACTAACTACTACTAACTAAGTAGTAATCGCCCACCGGTTCTATAGTAATGATGATTTATAAAGTAGGGAAGTCAATTCAATTTAAAAAAGGAAAGTGCTTCAGTACTGGACAAAACCCCTACTGCCCATCATGAAAGCTGGAACTCCCAGTAGTGGGCAGTAGGGACCAGGTTGACTACCACTGATATAGCATATCACTTGTTTATGACTTGGCACATTATGTACATCTAATCATATGGATTGCAAACCATGGTTTATGTATGAGCATGTTCTGCAAATACAGCCAGTTAAATGTTTATCCAATAATGCTGGTTCACAGCACTTTTCAAACCAAGGTCAAGTTTGGCTTTAGAATAGCATTGAAGAGGCTGAACTCTAGAAAAGTTGATGAGACCATCATAAAGAAGGAGATGAGTCTAGGAATAAGCTTTATTTGGATTCATCTTATTCAATAAAATTCAATAAAATTATTATCTATGCATGTAATATTTTCTCCTTTGATTAATTCAAATAATATAGATTAATTGTACAGTAATTTTTGCAGATACTTTGGGGTTGAATCCTAGGAAATGATTCATATGCCCATCTATGTTTTAAAGTATGGCTAAACCAATCATGTCTTAGCATAATGCATTACCCCAAATATCCCAGTTAAGAAATGGAAACTACTGGTCTACCAATTTTTGTAATTTTGTCTGCCTGCCTTCTATCATAGAATTATAGAATCCTCATAGAACCAAAGGACAGGAAGGAGAATGGTCTTCTAGTTCAAACCCCTGCCCAAGACAGACATTGTTATACCATCTCAGAAAAATCATTGTCAAAACTGTTCTTGAAATATTCAGTGATGGAGCACCCACAACACTGGAAGGCAAGTTGTTCCATTGATAAATTGTTCTCACTGTCAGGAAATTTCTCCTTTCCAGGTTGAATCTCTCCCCCTCCCAAGGATCATCCACCCATTGCTTCTTATCTTACTGGCAAGTTCTATGGAGAATAAATTCATGCCCTGTGACAGCCCTCAAGTATTGAAAGATCACTATCATGTCTCCCAAGCATTCTTTTCTTTAGGCAAGTTGCTTTAGCTATTCATTGCATGATTTAGACTCCAGACTTCTTATCATCTTTATTGTTCTTCTCCGCATTCTTTCTAGGGCCTCATCATCATTTTACATCATGGTAATCAGAAATGGATGCACTGTTCCAAATATGGGCTTACTAGTGCAGTATAGAGCAGTACTATCACTCCACATGATGTTGATGTTAGGGTTAGGGTTGATGCACCCTAGAACGGTGATTTCCTTTTTTGGCAGCTGCAGCACACTGCTGACTCATACTTAAGTGGTGATTCACTAGGACACTAGGATCCCTCTCACAGTAGTGCTGTTGAGCCAGGTACCTCCCACTCTATATCTATGCATTTGATTTTTCCTGTGTAAGTAGAGGATCTTACTTTTCTCAACACTGAAGTGCATCTTATTGGTTGGGGTCCAATGTTCAAGTCTGTCAAGACTCTTCTGAATCTTGAGTCTATCTTCCAAAGGGTTGGCAACTCCATCCATATGATGTCATCTGCAAATTTAATGAGTTCCTATGTGAGCTCCTTACCACTGCTTTTTGTTTCAAGAACCTAATTCTGGTTGTATGCTGGATCTACTTCTCACCAGAAGGTGTTCATTTTCCATAGACTAAAGGCTTAAATCCAACTTTGTCTGTTCTTTTGGATATATTCAAACATTATCCAAAGCAGTTTCTTGTGTGACTCAGTACTACACAGAAAAGAGGAATGCCCTGGATTATGAGAATTGTAAATATTAATTGTGCACATACATTTGGATAGGGAGTGGTGTCGGGATTTTAGATATACAGTGATAAGAAAGTGCTGTGTTAGCATCTTTAGGAAATATTTCTTATATTTCTTACCAAAGACACCAGTTGCTTGTGGAGACATGACAAGGAACATACATATATATGTAAGTATAAATTATTGCATGACATGGAGAGTTTACTACTCCTATCAGCTGTCCTGCATTTGTTCTAGATTGCATCTGGTTTCACTCCAAGGACAAAAGAGAATATTTGGATTTATGCTACACCGAAGCTTGGAGCCTGTACCTGAATGCATTTTGTGACAATGCAAATCCTAGAAGATAGTCATACTTTTAGTGTGTGTGAATGCAACAAAAGCGGCAATTTTCTTTTGTGTTAAGAGACCTGTTTCCTGGCTCTATAAGCATCCATGGTTACAATTGTTCTTAGTTCCATATATATTTATGTCATATTTGTAATTGTTTTTAATTTGTTTTTTATGTTCTATGATGTACACTGCCCAGAGTCACTTGTTGAGATGGGCATCTTATAAAAATCAAAGAAATAAATATATTTTCTTTTTTTCATATGAGAATCCTGTACTAAGAAGTCTTGGCAAATTAGTTCACTGCCCTGCGGGAAATAAAATAAAACAGAATTGATTTTCATCTTCTTTGCTGTCACAGATTATATCATCCACCCACTCACCCCCACACACTTCATATACAACTATAGGTATTGTTTTAAAAAGGCTAACTTACCTTGCCTATAATTTAACAGTAAGAGTGTTTGCTCACTTCAGAG
>JAPKID020003774.1:0-12109 GCA_026931265.2 Tropidonophis doriae
TTAGATTATTTATTGTATTGAATTTTTGTATTGATTTTTAAATTCCCTGTGCACCGCCCCGAGTCCCCTCGGGGAGAGGGGGCGGTTTATAAATACGAACAAATAAGGACACAGCCAAATCTGTGGCTGTTCTGAAGTTGTTAAAATTTCCAACCACATTGTTGATGTTGAACAATGCTGTGAGCTATAATTCAGCAACATTTGAAAGGGATTACAAAACCATCTAATGTTTATCCTAAACTTGCCTTAACATTGAGCAATGAAAATCAAAGCATCTGGTTCCTTAAGACTTCATTAGTGAATTGAAACCTATAATTTGAAGGATAACAGGACACCTAGGGAACGAGTTGGCAAATGTTGGCTCAAATCTTAACTGCATAAATTTTTGTCATATAGTCTTCTATAACCAGTCTAGTGGGCAATTAAACCGTATAAGATTATCACATAAAGCAGTTGTCTTTTCCCCCCTCTAAAATAGGAGAACATAGACTTTAAAAATCAAAACTATAGCCCTGGGATTCTCAGAAAAATTAGAATAGGGTCTTAATCCCAAGAGTTAAATTTAATTTATTCACAACCTATCCAGTTAAAGCATACTTTCCAGCTAGATCCTTAACGCACATGCCACTTGGAATGGCCTAAAGACACAATCACCCACTATTAGCCTCACTCATTTTAATCTTGCATGAATTTCTCTTTCCTGTCCTCCTTCATAGTCCATAGGCATTAAATTAGGAAATAACAATACCATCTCTCCCCCACCTCCCCCACAATACCTAATACTGAAAGATGCCCATTGTGAACAAACGCAACAGTTGACATGCATAGCAGGTTACAGTATATACAATATATACCTGCCAGACAGGCACATGGTGTAAAGCAGTGGTCCCCAAACTTTTTCAGTCCACCGCCCCCTTGGTGCTACAAACTGATCCTCAGTGCCCCCCACCCAGTGGTGGAATTCAATTTTTTTTACTACTGGTTCTGTGGGCGTGGCTTGGTGGGCGTGGCTGGGGGAGGTCATGTGACTGGGTGGTTTGAACGACGGAAGGAAGATAGTAACAATAACATTCAAAACTGTCACAATTAATTGCACATTTATTCAAAATCCAATTTAAAACCCTTTTTTCTGTCCTCCCGGCTGCTCTGTTGCCCCCCTTGCCCTGCCCTGGATTTTAAACTGAATGCTAGGCTCAGCTCTGCAAGGGAGAGCCCAGACAGAGGGAAACAGCTTGGGAAAAGAATAGACACCTTGGCTGGGGCGTGGAGGAGGTAGCTAGAATAGAAGCAAAGGAAGACTCACCGGGCAGAGATCTGCTGAAATTCAGAACCGGCTGAATTTCACCCCTGACAGAAGTGCTCAGCTGACTGGCGGCCACCAGCAGAGCCCCAGGCAGAATTGCGCCCTGCGAGGGGACCACCTCCAGCACTTCTCTGCCACCTCCCTTGCCTCTTAGCGGGCCCCGGCTGCCCCCCTTGCCTCTTAGTGCCCCTCTAAGTCATCCCACTGCCTCCCAGGGGGCGGTACCGTCCACTTTGGGAACCACTGGTGTAAAGGTAGGAACATGAGCTTGACAGAAATTTTGCAGGAATTGGTACCCAGGAAAAGGGGCCTAAAATGTATCTTAGGTCCAGAACAATGAGATAACATCCGGAAGCAAGTTAGATACTTCCTTAATTCACTGGATATGAGGAGGAGGAGGGAAGAGGAGGAGGAGGACAGCACAGCCTTGATATTATAGCCAACCTCAGTCAAAATAGTTTTAGCCTTCCTGTGGAGTTGATTTTTGGGTCTGATCTACATGTCTTCCTCAATTAATGACCACTCATTCGGCAACTGTTTCAAGCTACAATTACTCTGGTACTTATAACCAGTCCTCAGAGTTGTAACTGTTGAATTATCCTGTCACATCATCCCGATTTGGGCACTTAGCAACCAGCTTGCACTTATGACAGTCGCAGCATCCCAAATCTTGAGGGGCTTGCGCCATGCCACACACACACCCCAGCCACTTGTCCACCCTCCCCAAGCCTCGCTGCACTCGTGCCATACCTCCCCTGCCACGAATGCATCTTTTCCCATCTGGCAGCAAATACACCAAGCCTTGCCAAGCTTGCGCCCTTCATGCACCCCCTCCCCAACCTGACAGCCCAAGCCCTGCTGTGCAACACACCTCCTCAGCCATCCATGCACCCCCCCTCCTTTTCCCATGCAAATGTTACCTACTTACGAGATCGCCTTCTGCTACCGAGAGCCTCCCACCGGCCAGTACGCTCCTATAGAGGGTCTCCTCATGGTGCCGTCGGCTAGACAATGTCAACTGGCGACACTCAGGGGGAGAGCTTTCTCTGTGGGAGCACCTGTCCTCTGGAACAAATTGCCCAGAACTATCCCTGACCTACGCACCTTCCGCTGTGGTCTCAAAACCTTTTTTCCTCAACAAGCTGGCGTAAAAATGATTTTTAAATTACAAATTTTTATTAATTTTAATTGGGGTTGGTTGGGTTTTTTCATTGTTAGGCCAAATTGTTTAATATGTTTTTAAAAAAACTTTTTAAACTTTTATATATTTGTTTTACTCTGGCTGTACACTGCCCTGAGTCCTTCGGGAGCAGGGCGGTATAAAAAAACCAATAAAACCTAAAAACCTAAAACCTAAACCTAAAATGTAGCCACTTACCCACCAATTGCTCGCTTGCTTGTGAACTAACAGGGACTTGGCAATTTCTGCCTGTTTCCTCACTGACTTTGATGAAGTTGGCAGAAAGTTGTGAGGTGGCTCTCGCTTAGCAACCCACAATCCTTTCTTAACAACAGCAACGGGGACTGCAGGGATCACCGTAACTAAGCAATGTGGTCACATAATGTTGCATTTTAGAACCGCATCACTTAGTGACAAATTCTGGTCCCAATTGCCATTATAATTGTTAATTGTTCTCACTGTCAGGAAATTTCTCCTCGGTTCTAAGTTGCTTCTCTCCTTGATTAGTTTCTACTCATTGCTTCTTCTACTCTCAGGTGCCTTGGTGAACAGCTTGACTCCCTCTTCTTTGTGGCAACCCATGAGATATTGGAACACTGCTGTCATGTCTCCCTTGGTCCTTCTTTCCATTAAACTAGACATACCCAGTTCCTGCAACTGTTCTTCATATGTTTTAGTCTCTAGTCCCCTAATCATCTTTGTTGCTCTTCTCTGCACACTTTCTAGAGTCTCCACATCTTTTCTACATCATGGTGATCAAAATTGAATGCAGTATTCCAAGTGTGACGTTACCAAGGCATTATCAAGTGGTATTAATACTTCACTTGATCTTGATTCTATCCCTCTGTTTATGCAGCCTAGAACTATGTTGGCTTTTTTGGCAGCTGCTGCAAAAGAAACCAAGAGATGTTTCTGCCCGGTTTTGAACCAGGGACTTTTTGCGTGTTAGGTGAACGTGATAACCACTACACTACAGAAACCCCTCTTAATCTTTTTTTAAACTTTTGTATTATGTGTTTTTATGTTGAGTGCCGCGTTGAGTCCTTTGGGAGAAGGGCATCATATAAATCCAATAAATCCTAATCATAAGAGTTCTCATTTTTCCAACACTATATCTAGCATTTTAGAAAGGCAACAATTTATTAAATGTGAATGCATTTGCCTCTCACATCAGATGATGGATGGAGAAAGACCTTTCAATCAACCTTACCTCTGAGTTTTGGGCAATCGCATCGGCCCCACATCCACATACCAGTCGTCCTCTCGGTGAGTCATTATGCGTCCTCCCACCCGGTTACTGGCTTCCAAGATCACAACCTAGGAGAAAAGAAAAGGCTTGTTCTAATTCCTTTCTCTCCTCATTAAGTGTTTGGTGATCTATGCCTATGTGTGCCTCCCCTTGAAAACCTCCCTTTGATTTCACATGAACCTTGATTTACCTTTGCAAAACCTTATTGGCTGGAGCTATATTCTCTGTTGGCTGTTAATATATTACAGCAATTATTATGAAGGTTGGTCCTTTAATTCCCCTTCCTCCTCCTTCTCTCGAAGCGTACTGGACAAATCCTTACAGTTTTATTGGCAAAGTATTTTCAGAAGTGATTTGCCATTGCCTCCTTCCAGGGTCTGAGAAAGAGTGACTGGCCCAGGGTCATCCAGTTGGCTTTGAACCTAGGCCAGAACTAGAACTCACAGCCTCCTGGTTTCTAGCCTGTGGTCTTAATGTCTACACTATTCTGGAGACCACCAATTAAATCAAAAATTAAAAAAATTGAAGCAAATATTCACAAATAATAATTAATTTTTAGTCTTTATATGATTCAGGTTGCAGGCTACTTCTGCTGATCACCAGCTGCCAGCAATTTGGCAGTTCAATTCTCACCAGGCTCAAGGTTGACTCAACCTTCCAGCCTTCCAAGGTGGGTAAAATGAGGACCCAGATGGTTGGGGGCAATAGGCTGACTTTGTAAACTGCTTAGAGAGGGCAGTGGTATATAAGTGTCATAGCTAAGTGCTAAGTGCTATTCATCAAATATTATAGATGTAGTCCTCAACTTACAACTGCAATTGGGACCAGAATTTTCATTGCTGAGCAAGGCAGTTGCTAAGTGAGGTGTGCCCAATTTTACCATTTTTTATGCCATGGTTATTAAGCAAAATGCATGGTTGCTAAGCAAACCCAGCTTCCCCCATTGACTTTGCTTATCAGAAGCCACCTGGGAAGGTCACAAATGGTGATTCACAGGACCATCATAAATACATACCACACATCCAAATTTTGATCATGTGACCACGGGGAAGCTGCAACAGTCATAAGTATGAGGACTAGTCATAACTCACTTCTTTCAGTAGGGTTGTGACTTCAAAAGGCCACTAAACAAACAGTTGAAAGTCAAGGACTATCTCTACTGCCCCATTCCAATGACTGCTTGTGTTCTGAAACCATCCCTCAAACATCTAAATTGTCTTTTCGTCAGCTGAGTAGAAAGGCAATTGGGTAGTTACCTGGTGTCCAGCGTCTCTGAGTAACTTAGCGGCAGTCAAACCACTAATTCCTGCTCCGACAATCACGATTGTCTTAGGTTTCAAGGTCCTTCTTAGACCATGCCTGGCAGTAACCAGCCAGTTTTCATATTCAGGCTCTTGGAAACACTCTCCCACCTTGGTAACATGAGTTTCTGATCTGGGCACACCCAAAAATAGTACTAAAAGAAGTAGTGCTAGAAATAAGCAAAAACAGGTAATAATTTATTTTTATCCTAAATATATCTTCTCATTCTCTACTAATATCTACTTCACTTGCGTCCAACAGCTTTTGAATATTTTAGAGTATGGACAATAGATTGACAAACATTGCAACATTTTGTCATGGTTTGGAACATTTCAATCCCTTTGGCTCCTCCCCCAATTTCCTGTTCTCATCCCCAGCATGTCAGACCTGGAAGCCAACTTTTACGTTTGGGCCGTCAGGCCTCCTCTCCCATTTTCCCACAGTAGAAAATGTGACGCAGCAGCTAATCAGCATGTCTACTGGGCATCCCCTTTGGGGGAAGGAGGAAGCGGGTGTTTTTTGGTGTAGTGGTTAAGGCACAGTACTACAATGTCGGAGGTGATGAGCTCTCGGTCCCACTCTAGGCACAAAGCCAGCTGGGGAACTTTGAGCCAGTCATGTTCCCTCAGCTTGAGGAAACAGGGAATGGCAAACCACTTCTGAAGTTGTTGCCAAGAAAACTGCAGTCCTTTTCTAGGTTTTAACAAGGACTGGGGTTAATATTAATGTAAGAACATTCCAACCAGTCACATACAAAAAAAAATCTAACTACTTCCATTAATAATCCAGTACGATTTTTATGAGAAGTCTCGGGTATGATTGGAAATAGAAAATTGTGTTAATGATGGGCTGAAATATTGTTGATGATGGATTTCCCCCAAAAAAATTCAATATAAAGGCAAGCCGACTGGATGTGGAATCACAGCCTTATATTAGAATTAGAATTAGATTTAGAATTTTTATTGGCCAAGTGTGATTAGACACAGAAGGAATTTGTCTTCAATGCATAAACTCTCTGTGTACATACAACAGTAGTGATAGTTCATTATCATAGTCATTGAAAATATATATTCCATGTGTTTTGCAAAATAATGTAACACAGAGGATTTTTTCAAAGTATATTTTATGCAGGTGAATTTATAATATTGTAATTATCCTGAGGAATTCCCAATTGTTTTGAATAATGTGCACAAAGTTTAAAATAATCTAAGTGGTGGGTTTCCATTTTTTTTTAACTACTGGTTTGCTCATGCACGCACACAACACTTTTGCGTATGTGCAGAAGCCTCCAGGCAGGTGGGCGGAACCTCCCACTGCCGTCACTACTGGCTCTCCCAATCCGGACCAAACCAGGAGCAACCCACCTCTGATCTAAGTCCAATTAATTATGTTTCTGTGACATTTAATTGATATGGCTGCTCATCTTATGTAACCAACACTGATAGTATATATAGTTAAAGCCAATAATATAATAATACATACAAAACAAAAATTAAAAAGTAACAGAACCAAACAAGAATGAAACAAAAATTGGCAGACATGATATGTTGTTTTTCCCTGTTCTCCAACTCCCATGCTATTCTAAGATTTCCTCTTTTATGCCTTTGGATCATAAATACAAAATCCTGACTCATTTATGTAGTCAAATGCTTCAAAGGTTAATTGGGGAATATATGATTCATGATCTAATAAACTTATTTCTGAAATTAATTGAGGGCAAAACAAGAGTTTTCTACTTGAATGATGTAATTATAATAATTCTGCATCCTTTATACTTATTTCATAGGTTGTATCTCACTTGCATTTATAAGATCTGGAAAATCCCACAAAAGATCTAAAAATGAGTAATCAAAGAAAATATGTGCCATGAATTTCCATTAGAAAATTTGCTTTATAGCAACACTACATAAACACTAGATAAAATAAATGGAGAAATGCAAGTACTAATATGCAGTTAACATACTAGTTTAATAAAAAGTTGCTTGGTTCATTCATTTATGCAAAATCAGATTATTGGTCTGCCTAATCTTAACAGTTCCTAGTATAGTGTCTTCCATACGTTGACTTCTACTATTATCACTCAGTATGGCACAGTGTATCACAAAAAAACACAATAATAAAAATAAGTTTAGCTTACTCTACTACAGAGAAACACAACTCCTGTTCTCCTGAGATTTTTTTCAACAGAAAAATCAGGGACTAAATCTCTGGCTTCATAGGCTTATTGTAATACTGAGTTACAAATAGTTATGCATTTTAACCTGCATTGGAAATTCAGAACAAAATAATTCACTTACAGAGGGACTCCATCATCTTTCCATCAGTTGGTAGCACTGACTGTATTTTGTGGACAGCAAATAGTGCTGAACAGCCTAGTGAAAGACATAAAATCTTCCTCTTGTTTTATAATGCAATTGCTACCTCCCAGGGCTATTCCAGCAAATGATGATTCATGTCATCTGATATGCTTAAGCAAATGTAGGATTGTACATGGTTTAAAGCCACAGTGCCATGTCGCAAATTCCTAGAATATTGCATAGGAAATGCATATTTTATTTTTATTGCTTTTAAAGTAATAACAGAAAAAGGTAATTAATAAAACAAAATTGTACAATTGTAGGGTAGATACATACATTCTCATAAAAAAGAAACAATGCATAAAAAGTGTTTTTTTTAAGAGTGAAAGAAAAATGAATACACGCGTGCACATATACTTGACATGGTCAGATTCTTAAACACAACCACAATCACTCCACGCACATGCAGAAACGTATGACTATTTTTCCCTAATTACTTGCGTAGGGATTATTCTTTATACTATTTATGTCGTTTGTATTTTTTGTCATGAATTGCATTAGTGAGGCTAAAACCAATTTTGTTGTACACATGATGTGCAATGACAATAAAGACTATGCTATCTGAAATCTGCTATGAATCTTATTTCAAGTATGAGGATGATACGGCAGTGGTGTGACGTATCCAGGAAGGCAATAAAGATTTTTATGGGGAAGAGGTGAAATCTCTGGTGGACTGGTGCAATAAAACTAACCTGGTTCTAAATGTTAATAAAACAAAGGAGATCATTGTAGATTTTAAAAAGAGACAGCATGGGCATACTCCACTCCATATCAAGGATGCAGCTGTAGAGATGGTCAACAGTATTAAGTATCTGTGATACTTAACTAACAATCTGAACTGGTCTCTCCACATGTCATAGTGTGATTTCGAAGTATTTCTAGCAGGATTATCCAATTCTGTAACAGCTTTCTCCCCTATGCCATCTGTTTGGTAAACTTACAAAACTCATTTTTCTCACCATGTACATGTATACATCTGGACTAGACTGTGTTGTTTCTCTGTGTCATATGGTATATGTGAGTATATGCATAATTTTGTATTTATTTATTTATTTTGTCACGTTTAAGTAATGTGTGTATTGGAGGGGACAACCTTTTGAGAGCTGTATACAACAAAATTTTATTTTAATGTATGCTGATTGGGGTGCTGATTAGGGTACATTCAAAGTGACAATAAAGTTATTCTATTATTTTATTAACATATTAAATACTCATGGTGTATTAGTTGGTCCAAAGTCAACATGCGCGCTTCCATCAACATGTTCCACATTACCAAAGGAGAAGAGGAAGGAAGGAAGTAGAAAAGGGAGGAAGGTGAAAGAAAAGAAAAAACAGGGTGGTGACAATACAGAGTAGGTATATGGGATGGTAAGAAAAGCAACTTGGGATGTATATTTTAACTTTTCATATGGAAAAACAAACATGTAAAAGTGATGAAGATAAATAAGAATAACTATGTGAATGTATACCTGTAACTATATATAAGAGAATAAAAATAAAAATTCTGAAAATATTTTCCGTATTACCATCTATTTCCCAATTTTTAAAATTGAGTTTTTCCATAAAGTCAATCTAGCATGGGAAAAGGGGTCAAAACTTCTTTTAATAGACATTACATTTCATAACATTCTAATTGATATAATTGTTTCCAGACATACTAGAGTTCTAGTGTGTTTTGATTCTCATACTGTCCATCTAATCAAAGGTGATTTTAAATTTAAATTTACATGTCCAAATTGGAAAATTAATACCAATGCTTGGTTTCCAATATTTAATATTTGATAATAGGTAAGTACGATTATATAGCTCCAGATTCAGAAAACCAAATTCTTTTGTGTTAATTGATAGTTGCATTTTCTGCAATATTCTTGGAATCAAAGAATGCTGTAGTATACAGGATATTTTCTATGCATATGAACTGGGATTCCTCTCAGAATAAAAATTAATCTGGGAATAATATTCATTTTCAAAGTGTTCACCTTTTCCCCAAGGGTAGAGTTTAATGACTCCCATTTTCAATATCATAATTGCATATTTCATTTTAAGACTATATTAGGAATGATAGATAATGTAGAGAACCTCTATAAAGATTTATCTGAATATTATGCAATATCAGAAAATGTGGACATACCGTTGCTTTGTATATGAGAACATTACAATGTTGGCATCTTTATTTGCAATCTGACATTCTGAAGAAACTCTAAAAGACTGGAGAGACACCTTTGTGGAATTCATGCTGATTTTCCTTCACAAAGGACTAATTTCCAGGCCTTTACCACTGAGCCATACCTGAGTAACAATTTATATTCTCTCACTTAGAAGTCAATAATTTCCCATTTGAATTTTCTTTAACATCTTTCAGGTGGATGCCATCAAAACTCAGAGATTTTTTACAATAGTCAATATTTTGTGACTGCCTTCTTTTTAAATCTTGAATAACTACTGGATCCCCAGAAAAGCCTGGCTGTTCAAATTAAAGGTATCCAATTTGGAATGGTTCATTGGGTGGACTGCCTTAGAAACCCAACAGTTGTGGATTCTAAGCTCATATTCCTTTGGAGCTTAATTGCACATCATTCTGTATGAAAAAGATTTCCAATTCAACCACTATTTTCTTCAAATAAGATTAAGAAAGATATATGTGCCTGAGGCACTGGATAGATGGAGTATCACCATGCATGAGGCAACTTTTAATGAGCCTGAAGCATGATTCAAATGTTTTTATAGCACTGATATCCTGGCAAATCAAGAGTTAAAATAAAATAAATGTGTATGTTAAGGAAAAATATGGAGTATAGATGTCATTACAGTGCTTTAAAACCAATGGATTATGTCAGTGATTTTCAAAACTATTGTTTGGTCTTAGAACGTTCTTCTTTGCTTCCTTCCTTCCTTCCTTCCTTTCTTTCTTCCTTCCTTCCTTCCTTCCTTCCTTCCATCCATCCATCCATCCATCCATCCATCCTTCCCTCCTCCCTCCCATGTCCTCATCCGTCAGATTTGTATGGCCACCCATTTCACTGGAAGCAAATCTGGGTGGCATACAATAAACATCTTAGCAATATTGTAACCATCTAATTCTCCTTAACCTTAAACTAAAGAAAGTTTACTTGAAATGTCTCTGTCTCTTCCTGGAATTCCTGAAAAAAGACTAAAATAAAATGTACATTTTCCTCCCACAAGAAAAAAGGTGGGAATCCGTTTTGTAAATATTGACAATCATCACATTCAAATGTCAAAATTTGATTTTTCTCCATCACCTGCAAAAAGTCCACAAAGGGCGTCCAATTATAGATGAATTTTTTCATCAATTTTTCTCTCATGAGGGCTGTTAGCATGGCCATCATTGCCAGTTCTGTCATCTTTATTAACCATTTGTCTAATATAGATATCATAGGATCTTCCCACCGTGGAGCATATAAAAGTTTATTACTGTACCATTAAAACATCTCACTGTTTTATCCCATAACAGTAACCCTTAAATGTTTTACCTCAACCTTAAAGCCTGTTTTATTCATTAATTCTAATTGGTCATTTTGTGCCATGTTTTGGGTTAAAAAAAATTTTTGTCTTCTATTTATTAATTCTAAATCCAGCTACTGCTTCGGCAGTCAAAGACAACCTGTATAACCAGATGTGGTGACCTATGAGCCAACGGTGATTCAAAAACGGAATTTCTCAAGTGAAACTTTTTCAGTGACCAAACATTCCTAGTGATAGGATCCTTAGTTGCACATCGACTTGGAACAAGTACTAGGGAGAATCCCATGCTACAGTCATGTACAACCTACCAATTAACCATACAGGTCTCTACTACAAAATAATAAAAAAAAATTCTTTAAATGCTAAAGGAAAGAGAAATGCCCAGTTTTAACAACAATCTAAATGACGAAGACTCTCTCCCCTTTTGCTCAGTGCCCTTTCTGAAAGCAGGACCTATTATAAGAGCCTAATAAAAAAATAGGGAGAAGAGTGAAGAAAGAAAGCTTGGAAGTTACTGACTAACTTGCTCTACCAGCATCGTCTGGCTACATTGCTGTGCTATTTGCTGATTGATTCATTTAGATTAGATTAGACGAGGTTCTAGAAAGGTTGCGAAAAGTTTGAATGGATTAATTTAATGAATTTAATTAAATATATTAATAACTGCCATTATTCATTCATTTAGAACACCTTATTGTGTTTTTTTTCACCTCCACTTTATTTATTTAACAGAGCGATATGGACATCCATCATGCACCTACAGATAGTCCTTGACTTAAAATCACAACTGAGTCACAATTGTTGTGGCTCCATTGTTTAAATATACATTATACAACTACAGGTAGTCTTCAAATTATGGCTATAGTAGAGCTCCAAATGTATGTCCCTAAGTGAAACATTTGTTGAGTTTTGCCCCATTTTACAACTTTTCTTGGCATAGCTGTTGAGTGACTCATTGCCTTGGCTAAGTCAGTGGTGGGCAAACTCATTAGTCAACAGAGCCAAATATCAACAATACCACGATTGAAATTTCTTTTGAGACCCGGAAGGTGTGGCCTGTTTTGTGGGAGTGGCTCAACAGTCATGTGACTGCGTGGGTGTGGCCAACTTGGAAAATGTGAAACTCACTTAAGAATGGTCTTGATTAGCAACCAAACTTTTAGGCTCAATTGTGGTCATAAGTTCTTTCTTTCTTTCTTTCTTTCTTTCTTTCTTTCTTTCTTTCTTTCTTTCTT
>JAPKID020003775.1:0-12109 GCA_026931265.2 Tropidonophis doriae
TTCTCTCCAGTTTGAAAGATTGATAATATTTATGTTAAGGGTGACATTACAGTCCCTGCTTCTATAACTGCCCTGCAAAAAGCAGAAAACCGGGATGATTGGTATCTTGGGACATGTCAATGTTTTTATTACTTGCTAAGCAAAAATCTGTCTCTTAAATCTGTCTCTTAAATCTGTCATGAATAATTCAAACATAATGAAGCCTGGCTTCATTATGTTTGAATTATTCATGACAGAGCCTCAGAAGTCAGCAGATCAAAGCAGACTCCTTGCTTCAGAGGAAGGGATGAGCAGATCTCTTCTAGAACTCCAATCCATGAATCTTTTGGATCCTCAAACAAATCAACACAGAGTTCTCACTTGGGGTATAAATAATTACCGATAGGTTTAAATGATCCTATTTCAGACACATCATGCAAAGTAATAGCTCTGTGGCAAGACCTTAATGCTGAGAAAGGTAGAAAAGAAAAATAAGAAGAGGGCAACCAGGGGCATGGTGGCTGGATTCAATTATAGCAGCAATGAGTAAACCATTGGAAGAACCGAAAGACCAGCCAAAGAACATATTGCCCTGGGGAGGGAGTGGGGGGGGGGGGAATCTATCTCTGTAGTTGCTAAGAGTCAAAATTACTTTATGGCACACAATCAATCAATCTATCTTTATTCCAGTTTTCTGTTAAAGGTCAGGCCTTTTAATATTCAGGGGGAAAAACTCCTACTTTTGAAGTAGCATTAGGAAAATGGATATCTATACAAGATTAAAGCAGCTTCTTTATGAACCTGCAACTTACTAGAACTAAAATATGGTCTATCCATTAGGAGCTTGCTTCAAACATTGACAATTTTCTGCAATTGGCCAAATATGTGGAAACATTATAGAGAAAAAGAGCTGTGTCTAACATCTCTTAGGACAGTGATGGCAAACCTATGGCATGTGTGCCAGAGATGGCACACAGAGCCCTCTCTGTGGGCACACATGCTATCGCCACCTGCTCTACCAGTTTCCAGTGTGCACCTGCACACTGGTCAGCTGGTGTTTATGTGCACTGGAGGACTGGAAACCCAAAGATCAGCTGGCCAGTGCACATGTACATGCCGGATAACCCAAAGACTAGCTGGACGGTGTGCATATGTACACCAGCCAGCTGGTCTTTGGCCTTAAAGCACCCCAGTACACGCAAAGACCAGCTGGCCAATGGGAATAGTGGTGAAAGATTGGAAGAAAACCTGGGGAAGTTACCAGAACAATAAAATTAAAAGGGAGGAGAGAGGGGGGGAGAACAAATATAGGAATTAAAAATAAGGTGGGGGGAGAAGCTAGGTGAATGAGTGGAAAGAAGAGAACATAAAAGAAGTGAAATCTCTGAGAAACCAAGAGAAAATGGTTAGAAAAAGAAGGGAAAGGAAAATATTTACTAGTAGAAAAAAAGTGAAATGTGTTAATATTGTTAATGGTACGTAGCTAATTATGATGTGAGGGAACTATGTTAATATTATTAATTGTGGATGACTAAAACTAACTAATAGTAAGTGAAATGCTTATTATATAAAATTGATTTTGAGGATAATATGTTATCTATAGTAAAATAGAACAACAGATGGAAACGAAATGATAAATTTGATTAACTTTGGGGGCAATGATGATCCTGTTTATGTATTAAGAAGAAATTAAATTTAAGATAGAAGATATGGAAATGAAGAAGCATGGCTGAAATTGGTAATATGATGTAAAATGAACAATGTACAATGAGAAGATGTTAAAGGGGAAAGCCCAGGCAACACTTAAATTTGCAACAACAATAATAAAAGAACCCACTGTTTCAAAAAAAAAACCAAACCCTAGCTGGCTGACACACATGCACACACTGGAAACCCAAAGACCAGCTGGACGGTGCGCACATGCGCTCCAGCATGCATATGTTCCAGTTTGCCATCACTCTCTTAGAATCAGGTTGTACAGTGGTATTTGATTATATATGCAGGCAACACAAATAGTTCAACCACTGGAAATGAAATTTGATTCTTTTCTGTGTTGGCCAATGATAGCTATTATATGCTTTGACCACAAGGTACAATATCTCCTGCTAGATTCAAACCACCAAACAAAAACCAAAAACCCACACTAAATAATCCAGTAGGTACAGAAGTGGGCTGACAGAATAAATGGGAAGAAACAATAATCTTTATCCTGCTGCATCAGGATCAAATGTCATATTATTTAACAGGAAAATAAAAGGAAAGGAAAGGAATTGAAAAGAGCACAGTGATCTAGGAATGCAAATGATCACCCCCATTGACAAATAACATGCTTCCGAAGACGGCTTGCTAAGAAAATGTGTGTGCTTTAAAGGAAGCCGTTGGCAGCAGCAGATGTAGCAAAGCAGGGGGTGTCACTGCAGGAAGTGTAAAGTCTATCTAGAGGGGGTCTGTCAGTGTGTGAGCTGCAAGGATTAGTGAGCACATTCCAATTTCCACACAATTAACCTTAATTCAGAGAAAGGAAGCAAGCGATCACACTTAGAACCTGGCATATCCACCTACTCTGCTCACTGGCTGTCTGCCTGGAACATGCAGAAAGAAGTATAAAATCCCTTAAAACCACTACAAGGTCAGCAGAGCAGAATAAAATAAAACCACAGTAAACATTACACAGTATCAATAAACTAATGTATAAATTAACTAATTAATTCCAATTTAAGGTTGTCAGCTCTTCAGGAAGCAAACTTTATAAGAAATATACAGGAATTCTGTTTTATTTTATATAACATATATTATGTTTTATAATAACAGATTCTTGGCAAGAAACTCGAAGAATAGGAGATGCCACATATGCCACTTCAGGTATGCGTGCCATGTGTTCACCATCATGGTCTTAGAAGAATTCCTTTGGATGGGTGATTTTAGTTGGGTGGGAAGTTTTGAAGTTACCTAGTGTCAACTAGATAGTCTTTCTTAATTACCAGTTGTTGTTCGAAGTTTAGACGGACACAAAACACGTGCTTCATAGCCTGTAAGTCACCCCTGGCCGTACATCCTATTGACATATGATCATATGTCTGGTGGGTCAGGTTTTTTACCTGTTGTGACATTTTACAATCATCTGATCGCAATTCATGATTTCTTTTTGTGGTTTCCAGCATTTTTCCAGGAAAATAAACACCAATTCAAATGAATGGATTCACTTAATCACTGCTACATTTGCTTAATGATCACTGCACTCATTTAACAACCACCATGTTCACCTAATGATCACCACAAAAATGGCCAGAAAATTAATTCTGACCATTTGGGTGTTTTGACATATAATTGTAACGACTTACACACAAACACAATTCCAAGGTCAGTTATGGTTGTAAATTGAGGATTACCTGTATAACATTTTATATATCAAAGCTGTCTCAATTAATTATATATTAAACTAATTGGTGAATAATCAAAGCAGGGCACAAAAGATGTTGTGTTTTAGGACAGCTGTAGTTTCCAGGGATGCGTCAAAGATAACCTCATGTAGAATGCAGAACTCCAATGCTTTGCAGAAATCCAATGTAATCCTGAAAGTATTGGCCTTTTTTTTTCTTTTTCAACTTTGTATGGAAACCCTGGGAAAAAAATCAGCATGTTTTAATAAATAGTAGCATTTCTTCCAATTCTTTTTTTAATATGCATGGGCATTATTAAGCTCTTTGCTGTAAAATATCTATTTTTTTAAAAAAAGGAAGCTTGTTTGGAATCATGTACTTTCCCTGGATATTAGTAAGCAGCAACATAAGCAGTGAAAGGAGTAATGGATATCATCTCATCAGCTCACTTTCTAGCAAATTGGTGCTTCATGACTGGCCATATAATCTCATTATTTTGTTCTACATTAATCCCAACCCATAGCAGGTCTTTTATTCAAGTGCCATTAGACCTTATTAGATCTGCAAAGGAGTCACAAAGCACTGCCAGCCTTAAAGTGTTCAGCAGCTCTTCATTAGATTAGAAGTTTGGAGGATGTTATTTTTGTTGTGGGTCAGTTACAGTATGTCTTCTCCATGATCACCAATTCACCAGGTTTGTCCATTAGTAGCATAATACTTGTATACCACTTCACAGTGCTTTACAGTCCACTTTAAGCGGTTTACAGAGTCAGCATATTGCCACCAACAATCTGGGTCCTCATTTTATGGAAGGCTGAGTCAACTTTGAGCCACTGATAATTGAACTGTGGAATTGTTGGCAGGTGGCAGTCAGTAGAAGTAGTCTGCAATATTGCATTTTAACCACTGCGCCCCAATAGCTCATGGAAGTGCTTCTTTGAGTAAAGTTAAACATTTTCCTTCCGGTCATATCTGACTCTAAGTACAGGGCCTATCTCCATTTTTTGACCTAAGGAGCCAGCATTGTCTGAAGACATTTTCCATGGTCACACGGCCAACATGGCTATAAATCAAAGGCTCAGAATGATATTCCCTTTTCACTGAAATAAAAGCTTCTTTGAAGACTTGGAAGCTTTCCTTTATGTTTTCTGAAATGGTATATGGTCCCTTGATCTTTTGTCAGGTCAAATTATTTTTGCTTTTGCATTAAGTGTCCAAGTATATAGGATGTAACTTCTTTGCTTCACTGAACAGGCTGGTTTTATGTCACCTAGTACTGTACAATTTGTTTTTCTTGCAGCCAAGGTATTCTCTGTAGTTTTCTCCAGTCCAAAGGCTTGGTGTTTTTTTTCTTCATTCAATATTTCTGATGATCCAGCTTTAATAGCCACCTACTGTATAAACCCTGGATAAAATATGACCTGAACAATATAGTATAGTATAGCCATTATTGACGTTGTACGTCATGTGTACAATGAAATTGGTTTTAGCCTCACTGGTGCAATCCAGGACAAAAAAATACAAACATAAATAATAAAAAGAATAATCCCTATGCAAGTAATTAGAGAAAAAGAAAATAAAGAAAAAGAAAAACTAGCCATATGTTTCCGCATAGAGTGATTGTGATTGTGTTTAAGAGTCTGACAGCCCAAGGGTAGAAACTATTTTTGAACCTATTTGTTTGGCTGGCTGTGCTTCAATGTCTTCTGCCCAATGGTAGAAGTGTGAAGAGACACTGGCCAGGGTGTAAGTCATTTCTGGGGATGTCATCCAGTGGTGTTAGAGGGCAACCAATGGTTTCTTGTGCTGAATTGATCACTCTCTGTAGTGCCTTCCTGTCCGCAGCAGTTAAACCTACCATACTGTAATGCAGTATGTGAGGACACTTTCCATTGTGGACCAATAGGAAGAAGTCATCAACCATTGTTCCATCTGATTTTTTCACAGGACTCTAAGGAAATGAAGTCTCTGTTGGGCCTTTCCATTCACCAAGGATATTTTGTTTTTACAGGTGAGATCTTGACTAACAAGCACTCCCAAGAATTTAAAAGAGAAAAACCTCTCCACACAGCCGCCCTTGATATACAGTAGGGCAGGTTCCCCTCTGTACTTCTGAAAATCTAGCACCATCTCTTTTGTCTTACTAGTATATGTATTTTGGTCATTAGTGTGATATTTCTGCATAATATTATATCATCTAGATTTATATTTTTCTCTTAAGTGGGAAACATCTCTTGATTTCTGCCTTAAAAGTGATCATTGCCCCAAATCTTTTATAACACTTAAGTATTACTGCTAACAACCATGGTGTTTGCTTAATAACTACTGCAAAAAAAAAAAATTCATAAAATTGGTTTGATTACATGAGGACCTGCAATCCTTATGACCATAATTACCAGATTCAATTACAGTCATAAGTCAAGGACACCTATAATGGAAAGTTTCCTTTTTGAAAAGGCTGTTTGGGGTAAGGTTGCCAATCCACTCTAGTTTCGTACATGAAACTGTTTTTTCCATGATTTGCATATCTCAGGACTCATTAATTGCTGCTAAGAGAAATGCTGTATTGCACCCAGTTTGAGCCCCCTGGATGGAAACCTTTATAGTTTCGCTCTTTTGAAAAATGACAGGAAGAACAGCTTAATTTGCCAGAAGGAAGTGACTCTCGGAACAGCTTCCTTTTCTTGTTTTAATTTTCATGCTGCTTTACAGAGACTCCAAATTTGATCAATGCAGGAAATGGGGTTGTGGAAAGCTGCTTAAACTTTTATTTTGCAGGATACTTCTCCGCTAAAAACTGCTCTTGTCAAATCCTGCTGGGCTGAATTCAGAACAAAGGAGAATAATACATTGCATCATGTCTCTTTCTTCCTTTTCTTTCCATTCTGCCTTGGGCCTCCTGCTACCCTTCCAAGCTTATCCACAGGAAGGTGGCTAATCCCTGGAGATGTCTGGTTATCAAAAGAAGGCAGAAGTTCAAATGCTTCTCAGTTTGCATCTATCAGTCTATCACAACAGTCGGTCTCTAATGTTGGCAAAAGGTTGTTTTCATGAGTATAGGCTTTGAGGTATGAGCAGGTTTCATCTTTGTAGATACTGTGCATTTGATTTATAGTAATGGATCTTCTGCACATTTCACTTGGTAATGTATTCAGGAAGTCTGGGTAAGGGAGATGTAGAATTCCAGGCATTATAAGTTGTACAGCTTGAACATACAGGCTGCATGAAGATATACCGTATTTTTCAGAGTATAAGACGGACCTTTTTCCCTCAAAAAAGAGGCTGAAAATCTGGGTGCATCTTATACACTGAAAAAAACATTTTTTGCCTCCTGAAACTCCACCCCCTTTACCAATATGGCCGTGCATGGCCTTTAGGAGCCTTGCAGAGTGCTTCTGGGGACTGGAGAGGGCAGAAATGAGCGAAAAATGGGGCCTCCAGTCCCCAGGAGCACTCTAAAAGCCTCCTAAAGGCTAGTCGTGCCCTTCTTTTTTGACAAAAAACAGGCTTGTTTTTGAAAAAAATGGGCCTTTTTTGCTCATTCCCCCTCTCCCAAGCACTCTGCAAGCCTCCTAAAGGCTATTTTTATTTTGTAAAAAAAAAAAAAAATTGGGCCCATTTTCACAAAAAACCTGGCCATTTTGGAGAGGTCTGCAGAGTGCAAAAACTTTTTTTTAATTTGCCTCTTTAAAACTTTGGTGTGTCTTATACTCTGGTGCATCTTACACTCCGAAAAATACAGTAAATACCAAAACAGAGTACATGTTTGAGGAAAGTATATCAATTTGTACCAATGATTTTACATTAATTTACAAAGCCAGCCTTCCAGATGTTTTTAAACAGCATCTTGTACCCTCTTTGAAAATTGGATATGTATGATGATGATGCTTTAGGCATAATTTAGCAACAATTGAAGGACTTCAAACTGTGCACTTATTACAATATAGGATTTCAAAGGCTGCATCTTCTGTCCACATGCATAAACAAGTTTTACACACTTTTAATATACACCATAGTATTTTCTGAACATCTAAGGTACAGTTAAACAAATTCTTCATAAATGTGTAAATACATTTTTTTTAAAAAAGATATTGCTATCTGTATTTGTACAATGTGACAGAGTCTTTCTGTTATCTTCCTACCTATAATAAATGTATTTATTTACTAACTAATCCTTGTTTGCCCATTGTTTTCCAGGTTGCTGCTTAATAAGGCCAAGAGAATGTAAAGAAATGCAATAGATAATGTCAGCATTCTGCCAGTGCATGTCAATAAATTTATATGCTCCAAGAAGTCATTCCTACATGCAGGAACTAGTCAAAAGATAAAACATCTTGGAGTTGATACAGATAAATAAGTTGTTTTACTGCATGCAAGAAAGAAGCTTTAAATATTCAAAAATCTACTTGTCTAGAACACAAATCTCGAGACCTTCGCATTCATAAAAACAGAAAGCTTTAAGTGTTCTAGCAGACAATTTGCCTGTCCAATTCCATAAAAGCAACAATTCTCCAGGGATCTCTCAGGGGTCTCTGAAGAAACAATCTCTTGTTTCTTCATCTTATTTATTTATTTATTTATTTATTTATTTATTTATTTATTTATTTTATTAAATTTCTACCTCGCCCTTCTCCTGAAAAAGGACCCAGGGCGGCGCACAGGCTACTAAAAACAATACAAATATATAAATACCCTTATTAAAAATTCTTAAATAATGTACCCGTGCTAAAAACCCTTTTTTAAAACCTCTAATTAAAAATTGAGACACTAAAACTCAGTGTCGGGGGGTTATCCTAGGCCGGCTTGTTGGAATAGAAATGTCTTAAGACGTTGGCGGAATAGGCGGAGGTCCGAGATGGTATGTAATTCAGAGAAGACGAGAGAGAAAGAGAGAGAGAGAGAGGGAGGACTCTCAAAATAGCAAAGCGTCTTGTAAATATGCTGCTTCATTCCAGAGTGAAGAGAATTTGAAAAAAGAAAGGGACCCAGCATTGGTCATAAGATTGCTGTCTGCGCCTTCTTGGCATGGCGGGTCCAAGGTAAAATTCAGCCGGAGGCTGAGTAACGAAGATGAGTGAAGAAATATGGGGCAAAACAGTTACTAGCAGCAATACATGACTTGCCCTCACTTGTTATGCTGGGTGATCAAAGTGAAGCATCCTCTTTGGCCTTGAAAGGGAACTGCAACTAGTAAACATCACGCAAGACTTTACACTTACAAGTTGCAGATGAAGCTTCTGTCTTGGCGAGCACCTGTTAACAGAGCCAAGAAAGGTTTATTGTTATCAAAGCTGTTTTCTCTTTTCTATGTGCAAATCAAAGAAGAGGCAGAGTTATCGCTCACATCTGGGATGTGCACTGCTTTCAAAAAGAGGAGATGTGATTTCCCCCATTTTGTGATTCTCAGAATAGCTCAGAGAAGTAGATTAAGTAGAGAAATATGGCTAACCCCCCAAAAAGTCCCAATCACTTGAACCCAGGTTTTCTCTATTCCAATATTATTGGGCATGCTGCTCTGGTATAACTGGGAGCATCTGGGTGGACCTTTGCACCTTTGAAGGCACTTAATAAGTTATGCCATGGCATTCGGTGGATATTTATTATCAACATTTATCCCAGTACTCAGAGGGAGATGAGCACGACTAATCACCAAATTTCATTTGGAAGTCATTCCAATTAGAAAAAGAAGTCAACCCTGACTGTTCTTTGGAAGGACAGATTTTGAAGCTGAAGCTCAAATATTTGGCTAATGAGAAGAGAGGATTCCATGGAAATACCCTGAAGTTGGGAAAGATGGAAGGCAAAAGGAGAAGAGGACAACAGAGGATGAGAAGGTTAGATAATGTCATCAACTCAATGAACATGTATTTGGGTAAACTCCAGGAGTCCATGGAGAACAGGGGGCTTGGCATGCTATAATCCTGTGATGGAAAACATATGGCACACGTGCCAGAGGTGGCATGCAGAGCTCTCTCTGTGGGCACATGAGCCATCACCAGCTGTTCTTCTGGTTTCCAATGTTCCAGCCACTTGGTCTTCGTGGGTGCCGGAGTGCTGGAAAACAGCCCAAAATGGCCATAACACACCATTTTCGGACCTTGTGGAAGCCATTTTACAGGCAATTTTCAAGCTCTTTTCAGGCCATTTTGGGGCTGGTTTTGGCCCCAAAACAGCCTGAAAATGGTCCCAAAACACACCAGCCAGTGTGTTCTGTTTTGGGCAGTCAGTGCCAAAATGGTTCGCCATCACTGCTACAGTCCATGGGATTGTGGAGATTCAGGCAGGACTGTACAACAGCAGCTTATAAATCCCAGTATCACTCTACTGCCAAAGTGAGGCTTAGTTACATTACCAATATGAATGAAGGCAGAGGTTGTGGGTCTCATATTAAGAATATAGATTAGTGACATCGCCAATGGTCCCTGACTTTCCTTGTCCAGCTTTGTGTAGCTCAGTGGCCAAATATCTGCTTTGCATTCAGGAAGTTCAAGGTTCAGGTTCTTATAAAAATCTGGAGACCTACTCCTTGTCTACTTTGAGAATTCTAGATTGCTTTCTATGTTCACAAGTCATATCCAGTGCATGTCTTCCTTGAGTTTAAGCAATGAACGGCAGTGTTCAAAGCAATCTAGGAAAATAGCTAAAATATGCTCAATATTTGAGCATATGGATCATCAAAAACCACAACTGTAAATACTAGGGACTAGCAGTTGAATCTTTTTATCCATAAACAAATGCTACACTTGTAATTTTCCACCTAGAAATAAGGAGAAATTTTCTGACAGTGAGAACAATCAACCAATGGAACAGAAGTTGCTTTTGGAAGTTGTGGGAGCTTCATCACTGGAAGCTTTCAAGAAGAGACTGGACTGTCATCTGCCTGAAATTGTGTAGGGTCTCCTGCTTGGTCAGGGATTGGACTAGATGATTTACAAGGTCCCTCCCAACTCTGTTAATCTGTAAACTGTAATCTGTAATTCATGTTTGTATCTTCTAATGACATACAGTCTGAATTTTGAAATTGAATTGAATAAACTAACAACTGCCAATGGTATCATAGTAGTTCATCTCCTGATTAGTACCTTTTCCTATTTATCCATCCAGATTTTACACGAATAAAAGTTTTAATTCATATTTTTAAAAGATACCAATCTGATTTTCATCTAAACATTTCTGGTTTGTAGATTGGAAGAGGCTAATTTTTTCAAAGCAGTTTTCCCTTTTGAAATGTCACACGACAATGCCTTTTAGCAGAGGTATTTTAGGATATTTCTACAAAAACATGTATATGTGAAAAAGATTGCAAATAATGTAGAATGTTGTTACAGTAAAGCAATAGAACAGACAGTGAGAACCTCAAATTCAGCAGGAAGATGGGGGTAGTTATTTGGTTGACAGTTGCCCTTCAAACCTGTTTTGGAAACATCTTTGGGGAAAAATTAAAAATAAAAAAAAATGCATTTTGTCTTTAAATAGAGCCTATAAGCTTAGAGAGGGTTAACTTCTCCAAACCATAATGGCCGAGTTAATCATCTCATAGTCCTTCCTCCTTCACCCACAGGGATAAAATATGCTCATATTAAGCTTATCTTTCAAATTTATATTCTGAGCTCATTTTGTCTGCAGGAGGCCTGCAAACATGGTTTGATTAAATTATTTGAGAGTCCGGTGCAAAGAAGCTTAAAGAACTAGATATTTTTAACGTTCTACTATGAAATTATATGAACTTGGATAGCAAAATAGCAAAACTCTTGATCATAACTTAATTATCCACCAGCGTTTGCTTATTGGTCTTGGCTTAAAAATGAGATCTCACAGAATTTTAAATGGTATATTTAAGTACAAGTGTACAAATATTTAAATAAAAGTTTACAAGTATGAGAGGCGTTATTAAGAGAACAAACACTTGTAAAACTAATAACTTCAATAGCTATTAAAATATAAGTTGTTGGGCAGTTGGGCTTTTTAACAACACAATCAGCCAGAATAGATAACAATGCAAACATGTATAGCTTTGTCATAAATGGGAATCATTGATTATCCAGAAGAGATCCAGAAAATATAAAATAATTCCAATGAGAGCCAGAGTAATGCAGCCAATACTCTACTGAACTAAGACTGGGAAGATCAAAATGAGTACACCTTCAATTTTGAAACTAAGGAAGTGATTTTTATCTCCCTTAGCCCAACGTGGAAGTAATACCCTTATCAATAAATAAACACTGTAGTCTAATGCAGGTTAGGTCCATTTCAATGCCAGTCCCAAATAAATAACCCATACTCTATCATTAAATGGAAAGCAGCATTCCCTCTAACAGGTTTTATGATATCAAATTGCCAAGAGATCTGCATATCTTCCTTCCTTCCACTTCCTTCCTTCCTATTGTAATTTCTTCATTTGATTGTTGTGAGCCACCCAAGCAGATAGGGCAGCATACAAATTTAATGAATTGTTATATATATTTTCAACAGTTTTCCCATATATCATATAATTCTCCAAACTGATTGATCAATCAATTGTATTTTTACCCTGCCAAATCAATTAGACTCTCAGTGTTTTCGCCCCCTGGAATATTCCCCTAGAATCCTGCATTCAGTTTTGGTAGCCATGATGTAAAAAAGATGTGGAGACTCTAGAAAGAGTGCAGAGAAGAGCAACAAAGAGGATTAGGAGACTGGAGACTAAAACATATGAAGAACGGTTGCAGGAACTGGGTATGTCTAGTTTAATGAAAAGAAGGACCAGGGGA
>JAPKID020003776.1:0-12108 GCA_026931265.2 Tropidonophis doriae
CTCACTTATGTCTTTTTAAATAGAAGATACTTTGTTTTTTGTATTATGCCTTGGGAGCAGCCTGCTTCCTCGTTATGGATGCCTTTAAAATATTTCTTTGTGAACCCTATTTACCCTTCCCTTGTTATAAAATTGTAAAAACCAATAAAACTCTTTTTTGGGGAAAAAAATAATGATGCTGAATTCTCTCCCTTTGTACATGATCTGCCTAATGATATACTGGTGGAGTCTAAACTCCTTGGATATAGTTTTGTAACTTTTCAGTCTGGTGAGCATCACCAACAGTTTTTTTAAGGTTTTCAGAAATCTCCTTTGTTCAAGCCATGAAACACTTGCACATATCTATGTTGTAAAAATCAAACTTTATAAATGACCAATATTCTGTTCTTTGAATAAGGCAGGATCTCCCACACTTGTACCTGAATATCATTCTTGATTGAAACACGTGACTCTAAAGTCTCCTTCAAATGAATTGATAATTCTAGAGGTTTGCATAAATTTGCTACAAATATGTAGCTTTGCTTCATTTTCCTCAATGAGAGGCATTTCTGATGAAGCAGAATTGGGCAATGCAAAGATCATTTGTGGTGTTCCTTGTCATTCCACTTTTTTTATCTAAGGGAGAAGCAAATTTTCCCAGTGCAAATATAAATATAAATAACTTCAGGTATGTAAATTACTTGGAAAAGCTAAATATTAACCCTTGTATATTATGCATAATGTTATTGTCAGTACTAAATGAAATATTCTAGGAAAAGTCTGGGTTGAACTATGTAATGTTTCTGTGGTTTTCAGGGTGCCTAAATAGCAGTCAAGATGACTTGGAACCTCTTCAAAAAACATCCCAAACCTGAACCCATAATAGCTGTTACTACAGGTGCTCCAGTACCTCCTACCACTACAGTAGCACCAGCAATCTCCCAGGAAAATGGAACGATCTCAGGCCCAGTGGAGAGTACGGAGGACACTTTTGCAAAGTTAAAAGAGAAGTTTATGAATGAAATAAAGAGCATACCTTGTAAGTAACATGATCTTATTTTGGATGTATCTGGTGTCAACATAGTTCTGGTCCAATTGTTCCATCCTTGCCTTTTCTAACATTTTGCATATCTGTAGAATGCAAAGATTACATGCCCACCTACCCTCCTTCCCCTTTTATTATCAATTGCAAAAAATATAATTATTTATTGAATTAAAGAGACCAAACTACTTAAGGACGTTTCTTGAGAAAAGTAGAAGGTGGCCTGAAATACTTTTTTCATTTTAGTGAAAGGAGACAGGAAAAAAAAACCATAAGAAAGGACTTAATAAAAAGACTATGTTAATCTAATGGTAATTTCAAAATGAGGTAATGTAGAGTAATTTGTTGCAAAAATACTAATTAACAAGTCACCTGAAGGGATGACTCTGTTTATAGAAAATCAATGAGGGGAAAAATGTTCTCCATTGAGAAAAGGTTCTGAATTGGAAATAGATGATCCAAAGGATCAGCATTTGAGTGCCAACATTCAGAAATGTTCTGAGTGAGTCACAATTAGCTAATTTATGGAATCCCTTCCTAACCTCACTTCGTTTAGTCTTGCAGCAATGATGATACCTTGTAAGTTTTAGCAGAGATTGATTCTGCACTTAAATAATGACCGCAATTTACTCGGCTATTATATTGTATATTTGCTTCTTTAAATGTCTTTTCAATAGCTGCTTGCAATATTTTGATCTAAGTTGGGTAGGTGATCCTGAATACATAAACATAACATAAACATAAAAAAGAAATGCTACTAAAAAAATAAGTTTGGACACTCAAAACGTGAGGAGAAGCACTCTGAAATGAGTCTATCCCAGGTACCTGAGGCAGCTGCATCCTCTGGAACAGGGGTCACCAAACTTTCGAACCTCAGGGACCACTAAATTCATAATTTTAAATCCCACCGACTACTAATATGATCTGCCTAATGACCAGCTGGATGGGCATGGCTAGGTGGTCCTGTGACTGGGTGGGCATGGCCAACTTGAAGTCACTCATGCCAAGGGGTGCCTCACTGGCCTCTACTCACTCCTCTTTTCTCAGCCACTCCTCGCCTGCCCACTTGGAGTCCTTAGGGCCCCAACAGGAAGCAGTTGTTGCAGCTAAGCAGCCACCACGAGAAAGAGTTGGCAAAACAGCTGACTCAGTTCAAATTGGATCTGACTGAGAAGGAGGCTCAGCAGAAGCATCTCACTGAGGACTATGAGCATAGGCTTTCCAAGCAGAGGGATGATCTGAGAAGGTATAAGGCCAGGTATTGAAGGCTCAGAGATGGCCAGCCAGTTCCAGGCCATGATGCAGTCCCACTGGAACAAGGCCCTCTGGCTCTTTGCCACCAGCAGCACTTCCCTCCAGCCTTTGCCCAAAGCCCCGCCCCAGGAAACTGAAGCAGACCCCAAGTCAGAATTTCTCCCCACCTCTGACCCACACAAAAAGACCCTGAAAGGGGAGATTTTGCAGCAGCACAAACATTTATTGTATCTGGTCCGGGAGGGGGGTAGTTTGAAAACCCCCTGATTTAGTGCAATATAAAAAATTGCAAATAATTTTTATGTGGACCACCAAAATTTTCTCATGGACCACCAGTTGGTGACTGCTGCTCTGGAAGGCTCAGAGGAGTTGCTTCAGAATCTTCCTCTGCCATCTCTCTTTGCATTTGAAGTCACAGCCATAGGCAGAAATGGCTTGGGTACCCACAAAGGATGTGGCTTGTAAACTTTTCCTTCAAAGGATGTGCACAGCCTTAGAAATGACATCTGCGGGCTGTGCATGTAATGTAAATATTTAGCACTTCCTGCCCCCTTTCTCCATATTCTGCCTATATTTTTACAGTGCCACCATGGGCCCTGATTGCCATTGCTGTCGTTGCTGGATTGTTGCTGCTGACCTGCTGCTTTTGCATCTGCAAGAAATGCTGTTGCAAGAAGAAGAAGAACAAGAAGGACAAAAAGGGGATGAAAAATGCTATGAACATGAAAGATATGAAAGGCCAGGTGAAAATATATCATTGGATGAAGACCAGTTGGGACTCTCCAGTTATTTAAAATATGGGGGAACAGGTGCTGATATTTCTGGTGGCCATAAATACAAGAGAGCAAACAAGCAAACAAATTGCTCTGTCTTAGAAAATATACCAAACCAAGAAATAAATTAGAACAGGAAATTTTGTCTCAAAACTATGATTACTTGGTTACTCTTAAAAAAATGAAAAGAGGGTAGAAGATCATGGTAGTATTTCAGGTTGAGGAATTCAGAAAATGAGACTGAGAGTCACTGTTTCAGGTGACAAAATGCATATTGTAACCTTTGCTCCCTCTTTTTTCTGAGTTTTTTTTCATAAAACAGTCCCTTGCTTTCTATATTTGACACAACAGAAGTCACTTTATTTTATTGTGCTATAATCTTACAAAACCATAGTTTAATTTTAGTATGGCTTTACTGCCGATTTGTAATTGCATTTAATTTTACTTTATTATTTTATTTTAGCACAAACATTTACGTTGTTGTTATTATTATAATTTTGACAGTCAGTTTCTTCTATAAAGGCAAAAATAAGGATTCATTTTCTTCCTTAGAAACAAAGAGCTTCTAATTCTATTTGTAACAAATATTTAAAAATATTTATTGTCAGAAACCTATAGTTCTCAGTTGTATATATCAAACATTTCTTTATGCATTATTTATTTATAAATTTATAAAATGCATTAACTATCTGAATTCCAAAATACAGCAAGTGATATACAAGTCTTAAATATAACACAGAATTAAGGTATACATATTTTCCAAACATTTTTACAAGCCACCAATTTATAAATTTTAGAAGCAATGAAGTGGATTTTAATCTTTTTTTGCATATATTTTAATTTTTTCCTAAATTAACCAAGGATGTTTCAAGGTGTTTCTAACTTTGTTTTTTCCTTTGCCTAAGAATTTCAAAAAAACATTATATTTCTTAGCATGTGAGAAAGTGTAAGAAAGAACTCAGTTCCTCCTATGCAAAAGTAACTTTTCTATGTAGCCTTGGAATGCAATATACAGTTTCTCTAGGTATTAAAGGAAATATAGGATATAGGTTTATCACACAAACAAAAAGCAGTAGTATTTGAAATAGATTCTTTTGTGCTTGCAATATCAAGCACTGTGATCTTGAAGCTATTCAAACAATTGAGCTTTCAGCCGTTTTGTGTTTTGGTTCCTCAACTGCTCATGAGTCCCCCTTAACATTTCAGGCAAAGTTGAGATGGTGGTTGAACTGGGAAAGTTGGACAACTCTAGTCTGATACCCCAAGGAATCAAGTCAGCATTAAGTGTCAATGTAGGCAAAAGATGTACCAACACAAACTCTTCTAAAAGTAGGTTTTCATTTGGCAGCAATCTTTAATAAGGAGAGTCAGAGTGTTGACATCAAGAAAAGCATCATCATTCTGACTACTGAATAGTGACTCTGTGGAAAATGTGGTGATGCTTAGAGGATGTTTTCACCAGAGAGTGTCTGGGAGTTCTCACAATTCAACATCTCTCAACAGAACCATGTGGGGAAAATGACCCTATAGAAATCCGGGAGACAGAGGTAGTCTGAGCATTTTTTCTGCTGAAATTGGAATGGTTAAATTAATATAATTAGAGAACCAGTTTGGTATAATCGTTAAGGCACCCTGCTAGAAACTGGGAGATATAGTCCCACCATAGGCACAAAGCTACCTGGGTGATCTTGGACCAGTCAATTTGGCTCAGCCCTAGGAAGGAGGTAATGACAAACCACTTCTGAAATTCTTGCCAAAAAAAGACTTGACCAGGCAGTCTCTAAGAGTCACGATTGACTCAAAGGGACCAAAGAAAAAGATAGAATAATTATGTATATCACACACTGTTAACAGTGTGTTAGGAAATTATAAATATAATAAATTTAGAAAACTATCAGTTTTCAGAAGCACATCCAACATTAGCTCTATTCAGGCATTCAGAATTCCAGAACTCTCAACACTTTTGTAGATAATTTCCTATTAAGCATGATTGGCTGGAAGAGAAAAACAATTGTGCGTGCAATCTGTGGGTCTTTGCATCCATGTGAATAAAGACCCTGCCTGGCTCATGATGAAGCCAGTGACAGAAACAGTTGAAAATGCTGAGTTATTTTGTAGCATATTTTTTTCTCAATGTGCAATATAAGTAGACTTATTATTTGTATGACATTGGCAGCAACAGAGCTTATCTTGGATTCTTACCTGAGAGTGCTTGAGATTTAAGAATGCCTGAATAGAGTTATTCAATATTTTGTTGAATGCAAGCACATTATTATGTGAATGATATGTATTTTCTGGATAGATTCTTGGCTATATCTTCCAGCTTTCTAAACATAGCAAAGTAAAAATAGAAAAATAGAAATAGGCAAATATCCTTTTCACCTCTTCCTATTGGAGTGGTTTGACATTTAACTCATCGAACCGGTATGCTTTGGGGCGTGTAGCGTATAGAATCCTGCCTAATATTTACATATAAAGCAAAGAGATGGAGGACATTGTTATTAATGTATCCCCGACACAGAGATGAGTTTGATAGGCGCTTCTGTTAGTCTTATTTATAACCTACACCCTTTTCCTCATTAGAGCTATGATTCCATTTTAGCCCCTTGCGATAACACAGATGGAGAATTATCACTCACAAAAAGCACAAGAGGATTTGTGCAAGGATGGTCTCAGGAAGCAATTTGTCAAGGACCATCTATAAATCTCAGCTAATAAGAATTTCTTATGTAGTATCCCATTTGAAGCTACCATCTCAGTAATTCCATTATTTTATACTTCAGGGTTATAATACCTGTTTTGTAAGCATAAATCAAACTAGCTCAGCAGCAAATCGCATTAGCAATTAATCTTGACAAACATCAGGCTATGAATGGTGATGGCTTCTTCTTTCATATTGGGATACTTTGCTTCACTAATGTGGAGAAACATTTTCTGATCCATCACTCAATCTACATTAATCAGGCAGTAATCAGAGTTACTTGACTCTGGGCAGAGATGGGCAGCATATAAATCTAATAAATAAATACATTTTCCATGACATACTCTAAGGATGCACAACTCCAGTCTTTTTCATTATTTAAATTGCCCTATTGTAGCCAGTTTTGAGCTGGACTCTCTCTACAAAGGGTTTCCTCAGTGTTGAGATATGAATTAGTTTTCTTATCAAACCATACAATAAAATACCAATTCCATTTTAATAAATAAATATGTAACTGAAAATGGACACTAATTTTCCATCCCATCTCACCATTGAACATTGATCATGTAACTTAAGAGCTTAGGGTTGATGAGAACAGGAAGTCATTTATAAGTCATTCTTGATTTAGGACAGTGGTTCCCAACCTTTTTTTGGCCATGCTCCACCTCAGCATCCCTAAAATCCTGACATATATTTCTTACTTTACTCAAAAAGGAAATTCTACGCATGCAGAGGAAGCCTAAAAGGCCATTAACTTGGTTTAAGCAAGGTTCAAATGGCCCCCATTAAAAATCAAATTTCCCCCTCCCCCCCGTGGGGTGTGGGCACCATGTTGGAAACCACTGATTTAGGATCATAGACTTAAGAGAGATATTAGAGATCATCTAATCAAGCCTTCTGCTCAATCCAGTACATATCTGCAATAAAAAAAATATATAGTTGCAATTTTCTTGGCAGAGTCTACCATTTGCCAAGGCCATTTTCTTATTCTGGAAAACATTTGCTGTACTATTTCCAACTGCTATTTTTAGTCCTGCGCTCTAGAGCAATAAAGAGCAAGTCTGCTCTATTTTCTCTGTGACGGTTTTCAGATATTTGCAGATCCCAATAACCTGAATCCTTTTCTCTGGCCTAATCGTATTGTGGGTGTATGTTTTTACAGGCATACGAGAATAGGTACTCGTAAATTCCCTGAAGAATTGCAGAAGGCCCCAGAAGATGTATGAAAAGTTAGTGTTATGTATCACATCTCTATGTACTAATGAACTAATATGGCATAAAAGGCATAAGGATTAGTGGTGGACTAGATTCTTTACATGTTGTGGACCCAGTTTTGACTTCGGGTTTCTACAGTACCTGAGACACTGGCAAGCTGTCCAACAGAGAAGATAATGCATGACTGAATTGGATTTAACCTAGCTTCCCAAGAAGAGAAACCACCTGATTGCTTTGTTTACAATTTTTCCCATTAAAAGTGAAAGGACTGAAGGCTTTTATGTTCATGACCTCTATCTCTATGAACTGAGCATGTTCCAAATTAAAACAGTCAACATTTAGCGATCTACATTTTATGACAGTGTCGGTAAACCTTTTCAGCACCAAGTGCCAAAATGGGAGCGTGTGCACATGTGCACGGTGGAGCACTGGAAACTGGAAGAGCGCATGCACACATCAAGAATCTGAGCTTCTGGTTTCCAGCATGCACATGCATGCCAGTCACCTGGTCTTCTGGTTTCCAGCGCTCCCATGTGCGCAAAGGCCAGCTGGCCAACGTGCATGTGCACACCGGAACCTGGAAGAGCAATGGGCAATGGCTGGTGTGCCTGGAAAGGTGGCTCTGTGTGCCACTTTCACCACACGTGCCATAGGTTCACCATCACAGGTTTATAAAATAATACTAAATTCTATTAAATTAGGATTCCCAGTTCTTTTCATTACTGCACTATTGATTCAACATCCAGGATTTTAGTTGTGATTATTAGTGTGGGATATCTAGATGCATCAGAGATTGAGATTTACAACCCTCAGGCATATTTTTTAAGCAAACAGGAACCCTGGTCAGGATGACTACTAAAAAAGCAACTAAATTGTTCTGACTCCCTCCTTAACAAGACTAATAACCAAAACTGACTGCTTCTTGGCTGCTAGCCCGAACTGACCTTGAAGCTTCTAGACAAAAGTATACACCATGACTTGAGACACGAAAGCTCTGACTCTGCAAATTATATGTTGTTCCTTGCAACCCTTCCCTTAACAGAGGCTTTCTTTTAAAGCCTCTTGGGAGGGACCAGTCAATTAGGCAGCTGATACTGATTACCTCCTCTGGGTTTGTCTCTCTTGTAATTGACGCTGCCTTCTCTCAATCCTTCTTAGCCTGACATCAGGGACAAATTGGGTTTGATCCTCTCCACTACTCCAAGCTCCAGGTGCCTTCTGATGCCTGCTCTCTCACTTTCGGCCTCCTCCTCTAGAGCAGATTCATAGGACTCCTCACTAGAGGAATCCATCAGCAGCTCATCCGGAGCCGACTGGGCCACAACACTAAATTATAGAAGCATTTTCAATGAGGTCCTCCAGTCGTAGTGAGAACAGATTTTGGTACAGTATATGATTTTCCCAGATTTTCCCAGATGCCCATCCATGCACAAATGGAAGAAGTGATAAACTCTAAGGAGATCAAAAGCTTTCCTTGGCTAATTTCCGTGACTATTTTGCTCCAATATCTGTCAAGGAAGACTGCCAATAGCAAGAGAGAGCAGAAAGAGAGATTTTCTCTTCTCTAACCTCTGGAAGTATAGAATCGCACTTAGCTAAATCATTGTAACAGCTGTGTGTCTTTTCTTTGCAGTTTATTTTTCATTCTTGTTCCTTATAAAGGGCCTTTCTAGTCACAGGAGAGGTCATCCTTGAGTTACTAATTGGCTGTGTTTCCTCTGTCTCTATCTCTCTGCTCCCTTATGTATTTCTGTGATCTGTGGTTTTTTTTTGGGTTTCCAGAGAAACACAGGTCTACTAATTACCTTCAGTTTTCTTCTTTTTTTTAAGTGCTATTTACCATTAAATATGGAAGATGAAATTGGCTAATATAAAATCCTAGTTTTTGTCTCTTTGAATGGATTAAATGAAACTCTGAGTGCAAAAAAATAATGATGTGCCTTAAGCCAAAACAACCTACTTTGGTAAATAAACTTTTTGAAAATGATCTCCCCCAAAGAAGACCACTTCAGTTTTAAAGCGAAAGCATAATGGAGATCTGCTTATATATTTATATCGTGCTCCTTGTTGAGGGCTTTACACTTGCTTTTATGGGTATATAGTTTTGCAATGGAAGCTCTGTTTTTATCCAGTTTCTTTGGGAAATTAGAAAATATTAGAATTTAATATTTTGTTCGCTTATTCTGTCTGGGACACCCATCCTTTTTATAGTGCACCTTGGAAGGTGTGGAATCTGCAGTTTCTCAGGAGCACTTGTGATGTTGATAATTTGTAAAGTTTTTGTGTCTATAATGCCCTTTTCTTCCTTCTCTGCGCTCTCTTTGTCATTGTTCTGTATTGTTCTGTCTCCATCTTTTCTGACTAACCTGGATGTCAACACATGGTAGGTCCTATTCAAATGTCAATTTCCTTTAAGGTACAAAAGGGACAAGGGAAGAGGGTTTATGGGTATTAGTCCACAGTGAGCCCACATTCCATACTTAGACTTTGTATAAATGATAAACTTGATGTTATACTTTAACTGAAAAAAAAATCTTTAATTTCTGGTTAAGAAAATGTATAATTAGTGAATCAGAATGAGGTTCAATCCAAATACAAGGTTCCCTAACTAAAATAGGCAGGATATTTTATTGCCTTACCTGTATATCTCATCAAAGCTCTGCATGAGTTGAGTTCATGGAGAAAGCACTATGAAGGTCTAGGTATGACAAGTAAAATGCTGAAAGAGTTATCCAGCACTATTGACTTGTACGTGCTTGTGAGATGTTCTGGAAACTCTACCGTATTGATGGCAGACATGAGTACTCATTTAGCCAAATTTAATAAAATGTAATTTAGAAGTCTGGAAAAGAGTAATGAATGTATGCCTTGGATAATCTGCATGCATATGCACGTGTGAGTGTTTGAATCTTTTTTTAAAGTTAAGTGAGAAAGAAATCATTGGGGTTATTTAAAATTTCCATTTATTTGGCAATCCCTTCAATGAATTTCTTTATGGACAGTGCATATTTAAGCTGCTTTATCTGTCTTGGCTACTCCATTTCACATAGATTTCTCATTGGAGATTGGTGTCATTTGCTAGCATACAGTAGCTGTTGCACAAGCCTGACTTCTTCCATGATATGGATACATTTAACCATGCTGGCTGAGGAATCCAGAAAATTGCCCACTAAAACATTTAGTAGCTGCTAGATACTGTAGGAGAAAGCAGAATTACACTAATAATACCACTGTGGCAGTGCTGTCCCCTCAAAATTGTAGAATTCATAATTTCCGATTAAATAAGAAGTTAAGTATCAATTATATGTAAGATAATGTTTGCCTTCTTAAAATAATTATTGAAGTATTCAAGCTGCATCCTTCACTAAAGATGAGATAGATTCTCTGCGTATTTGAGATGTGTATGAGAGGAATAAAAAACTTGCATGTTAGTTTTCTTAATTAAAATTGTGAAGAAACTCAGTTTCCCCTCCTTTTTTCATTTGGCCTGGAAATCCATGCTCCTATTCCTATGGTAAATCTGAGTTTCTGTACTAACAAAATATATTGTGTATGTATGTGTGTGCCTGTATGTAAAACAAGGCTCTTGATGTGTAGTCATTCTTTATGGAAACATGTGCTCCTATTTCTTTTCTAGAACAAACAGGATGATGATGATGATGGAGATGGTGATGAGGAAGGAGAAGAGGAAGAGGAAAAAGAACCAGAGAATCTGGGAAAATTGCAGTTCTCCTTAGATTATGATTTCCAAGCTAACCAGGTAATGTATACACATTAATAAATATAAACAAGAGACCTTTCATTCTAACTTCCTCCGCTGAGAGTGAGGATGAGAACTGAAGTTTAAAAATTCTTAAGAAAAATAGATTTGGAATTGCTGCCAGGCCTTGGGTAGCTCTAGACCAGCCTGAAAATAGCACTAGTAATGCAGGAGTCAGCCTGATGCTGTGAAGAAATATGGAAACCCAGAGAAAAGTGGTGCACAGAGATCTTAATTTAAAGCATTAAGCTATAAATTCTTTCTTTGAGTACTGGAAGCCAAAATGATTTCAGAGTGGCATTTTCCAAATTGGATGTAGTTGCCTCAGTTCTTCTGATTTCTTCAGGCTCCTTGATCATCACTGAATATCTGCAGATCCCCAATTGGGAAGTGGCACCTCTTCAGAGGTTTTTTTTGGCTTGTTGGTAGATGTTCAAGGTCTGTGGCAGATGGTATGAGGTACCTATAAGAACTTTGGACTTTATTGTAAACTCTCTATTGACTTACCTTGCATAAAAACACAGTTTCTGAATATAGACCAACAGAATAATATGGGGCAAACTGGTTGATTGTTGTATTTTAAAAATATGGGTTTTCATCTTTTACCACCTGGTGTCACAGAAATTAACAACATGCTCGTTGGGATTTTGACGTGGTGGCAACAGCAGTAGTGGAAGATTTTCAAAATATACCAGGATGTATGAATATAGGTATAGGTGAACATAGTATATGTACCCCTTTGGATTTGATGATATAGAAACTTTAGCCATATCTTTCTATAATGTTTTCATTACAAGAATAGTAAGTCCATTTTAAGACTTCCTTATTAGGTAAACTCCTGGGATGTGCTGACAACTTTTATGCAGTTACCTGTGAGAAATATTCATCATACATAAAGTATTATTAAGGTTCTACATCTTGTTGTCTTAGCAGATAAACAATAGCTGAGTGCTGAATGTAAGCATCAGATTGCCACAATATTTAATTTATTGTTTTTATTCTATTTCAAATTCCATTTTTCTTTTTTTAAGGACCGAGTATATACACTTTTGATAGTGCAGTGATCATAATATCATGAAAGAAATACTTGATGAAATTTCTCTATCTAGAAGGCAAATTCCTAGGAATTCATGATAGAGCAGCTGAATGGCTTACCTGAATATTTCTAAACTGCAATTTGCACAAATCATAAGATATTAGAATAAATTTTCTGTTTGTGCCTAATCATTAATCATATGCATTTCTTCAAATGAAGTTCAATGTAGCATTAACAGCTCCATTCCCTTGCCCCCAATAACAGAAAAGAGGATTAGGAACTGGATAGTAATAGAAGTGAGTTGTACATTAAAGATTAAAAGACTAAATCAGATTGTTTCCCACTTTG
>JAPKID020003777.1:0-12108 GCA_026931265.2 Tropidonophis doriae
TTATTAATGGGAAATATTTTTAGCACAGGTTACCTAATTTAATTCATTTTAATATTGTCATTGTATTTATTGTTATTGTTGGTGTGATTTTTAATTTACCTGTGCACCGCCCTGAGTCCATCTTGATGGAGATAGGAGCGGTATATAAATCGAATAAAATGAAATGAAAATGAAATATTTGTAGTGTCATGGAATATTGAAATCTCTATAGCTGGGGTGAAAATGGTAGGAACATGTAAGATACAGAATGTAGATACTGTAGTTGTTTGCTATCACTAAGTATTGGAAATGTTTTGATTTAAATCCAAATTATCACAGTGCATGCCTTGTCTTGAAGTAGAAGGATGAGTAGATGAACTCCAGAGCTAAAACAGAGCGAGGAGAAAACGAAGAACTGACCTGGCTAGATATGAATAGGAAATAGCAAATGTGGAACACTAGAAAAAAGGGCTTGTGGGGAAAGACAGAGATGTGGAGAAAACTGTACTTGCTGTGTATACAATACATGTGTTTATGGGACTTTGCAGTTGGCCTTCTGAGTTACGTTCACCTAGCTACAAGTTTTGCTGATACAGAAATTGGCTAGATGAGATATTGAGTTAATACCATACTTGCTAAAATGAAACTTGTCATTCTGCTCCATCAAAGCAAAGGAAACCTTTTCTTTTGTCAGGCTCTTCTTCTTGGAATTGGTCTCCAGCACAAATCCGTGGACCAGTTGGAGAAAGAGATAGGGCTGCCTAGCGGCCAGTTAATGGGCCTCTTCAATAGGACCATCCGCAAAGTTGTTCAGGTAAATGCCCTTTGGGAGCAGCATTTAACAGGATGAATCATTTGCTGAAACACAACACTCTAAGCTTCTATTACAGATTCTTTGTAGGGAAATGCCTTCAGTGTGTTTTGTAGTATGTGATATGCTTTTTTTATCAGTAGTGATTCTTAGAAATTCAATGGAGGGAAATTAGGAAATAAACCGGAATGATGTTTTGGGGATACATAGAAATATTTTGGGCAGAAAGGCGATCCGTCCCACCATTCTTTGTTCCCTAGTTGTTCAACAGTGTCCAGGAGAAGGCTGTAGAAGAGCAAATGGCAGTAATGAAAGAAGTTGTAATGGAGCCAACCCTGAAGTCTTTAAATGAAGATTTGGTAATTATCTTTATCTAAGCTTTTCAGTTGTTGGTGTTCAATATTTACAGTTCCATCCCTTGTGATTTTCTTTTGGCTATGTCTAATGGAATCACAATATACAAATGCATATTTTATTCATTCACTCATTCATTAGCCAATAAATACTGGAAGTTGAGCAAACAAAACTGCTACTTTCAAATCTGACTTTTGAGCAATCAGATGTGTCCAGCATGTCCCTTCTGAAGACAGATGGTCTGCTTTCAATAACTTGGATAATTTCTGCAATACATACACATGTTCAGCTGACCAAGTGTATAAATGTATGATATTGCCATGTGTTTAAACGCCCATTTTCTTGGTGAATTCTGCTTCCCACTTAGAATGAATAGGTGTACTATCTCATGTGAGATACATTAAGAAGCACCAGGCTCTTTAGAATTAACATAGATCATTGATTAACTTTTGCCCTTGGTTGGAGGGTTGTACTGCATTCATTTTAAATAACCATGTACAGTGCCTGTTATTTATAACGTGGATTTTCTGATGCAGGAAGAAGCAGCCAAAGAATTTCAAGAAAAACATAAGAATGAGATTGGGAAGCTAAAAGACCTGGATCTTTCACAGTAATTTTTTAAAATTCTTTCTCCTTCCCCTGTCCCTGTAACAAATAAACAAATTATCTCCAGGAAAATTAAAACGATTTAAGCTATTTGGCCAAAGCATTGATGTGTTAGAATCCCTCTCCCCCCATAAATGGTTCTGTAGTGAAACAAGGAATCCCTCCCTATTTTTTTCTTTCTCAGAAAAGAAAAAGACAAAATCTACCTTTATATGGGCTTCCAAAACACCAGACTTCTCCTGAGGTCTCACAAAAGGTTAAAATTCAGTTTGGTTTGCTTTGAAATGTATTTGCTTGGCTTCAATGAGCCAGAGAATCTCTCTGAAGTGTTTGGGGGATTTGGCCAAATCAGATGCATATTATTGCTTTATAACATAAAAAGTAGGTCCCTTGGGTACTAATTGTAAGGGACGAGCACACCCTGGATTTATGCATTCTTTCCTTTTCCTTTTGATGCCTGACCTTCTGTTCCCCCGTCCTTTAATAATGATTATGTGTTGAGTGTGACTGTCTTTCCTTAATTTTGGCGACTGGTATAGGATGGATAGGCCGATTTTATTTTTACTGACATAAATATTTCAATCAAAGCTGAATAAATCACTCTCTTTTAAAGCGCAGGTGCAGATTTTGCACTTAGGAATCTCAATTCTTTTCAGCTGAGTCAAGCAGAGTGTGCTTTTGAGGGCTAGATATGATGCTTGTACAGAATTCTGATTTGGCAGAGGTTACTATTTTCTGACCAGGCTGCCCTGATGTTTAGAGTGGTTTTGTTTTCACTTAAGATACATTATCCGAGGAGACGATGAAGAATGGAATGAAGTGCTGAGTAAAGCAGGACAGAATGCATCTGTGGTCAGCCTGAAGAGGTTAGTTTTGGGGCACTCGCATCTCAGAGGCCTATTATAGCAATAGCATTTAGACTTTTATACTGCTTCACAATGCTTTTACAGTCCTCTCTAAGTGGTTTACAGAGTCAGCCTCAACAATCTGGGTCCTCATTTTACCAAGCTTGGAAGGATGGGAGGCTGAGTCAACCTTGAGCTGCTGAGAATCGAACTGCTGAACTGCTGGCAGTCGGCAATCAGCAGAAGTTGCCTGCAGTACTGCATTCCAGCCAGCGCATCATCATGGTTCTTATCTACTACAAATAGTCCTTGACTTATGGCTATTTGTTTAAGAACCATGTGAAATTATGATGATGTTGAAAAACATGATTTATGACTGGATCTTGTACTTACAACTATAGTTGAATCCTCACAATTATATAAATTCAGGCATTTGGCAACCAGCCTGTATTTATGCCAGTTGCTACATCCTGGGGTCATAGGATCACAATTTACAACCTTTCTGGAGGGCTTCCAACAAGGATATTCAATATGGGAAGCTGGATTCATTTACTGTCTGTAGCAAAAAAAGGTGGTAAAACATGATTTGTTTAACAACTGCATTGCTTAGCAACAGCAGTGTTGGTGCAGTTGTTGTCATAAATCAAGGACTACCTGTAGTATTCTTTCTGACTTTAGGAAAGTAAGAAATTAGCAAAACAGTCTTACTGTTGACCAGTTGGGCTGTTGGGAGGGATGCAGACAGAAGCTCTTGGCATTGGGTTTTTTTAGACTGGGAATCTTGGACATTTAAACTACTACCTTCATAGAGGTGATATTCAGCAGGTTCTGACCAGTTCTGGAGAACCAGTAGTGGAAATTTTGAGTAGTTCGGAGAACTTGTAAATGCCACCTCTGACTGGCCTGCCTCCATCTATTCTCTGCCTCCCAAATCCCAGCTGATCAGGAGGGAATGCGGATTTTAAAGTATCCTTCCTCTGCCACACCCACCAAGCCATGTCACGCCCACCAAGCCACACCACAGTAGTCAAATGTATTTGAATCCTACCACTGCATCTTCACCTGTTTTTTAAAGCTAGCTTCAGTTATACTTTGGCCCCAGTGTATTTATATCTTATAACCTGTGTATTATATTTTACCTCAGTGACAAGAAGAGAAAATCAGAAGTCACCATAGAACCAAGGCAGGAGAAGAAATTTAAGAAAAAAAATCCAAAGCTGAAGTTGAAGAAATGATTAAAAGGAGGAAAAACTTCCATCATATGGACTTGGACTTTCTGTTTTGTGAAATCCTGATGTAGTTTGCCAAGCAAATGAGTTGAAACTATGAGGAAACTTTACCTTAGGAGTGGAAACGCCACAAGGATTTTTTTTTATTGTTGCTGTTGCTTAATATAAAATCAGCCTTCAAGCAACACTATTTGGAAGATATTTTTATTGCTGCCAGCTCAGCATTTGTGTTTCATTAAAAGAGACTGCAGAGCACAAATGAGATTATTACCAGGAATTGTGACTTCAATATTGCCTTACAAAATCTGGTGGTTTCTCTCTCTCTCTCTGTATTTTTCTTTCCCTCTTATTCTCCTCTCTCTTTCTCCCTCCCTCCCTCTTTCTCTCTCACACACACATTCTCTCTCTCTTTATATGGGTGCATGCGTGCCTATGAATATCTTCCCCTTGAGTTCCTATTGGAGATTTGAAGAGAAGATGGTATTCAATGTTAAGCTGTTTTTTTTAAAAAAAAAATCAGAGTGGGATTAAAAAGCATTCCATGTTATTTTACACTGCTAAAAGTACTTCAGATGCTTGTTGCTCATTATTGTTTATTGATGATAAAGTTACTGGTCTGAAAGGTTTTCCCTCCTTTTTAATGCTTGGAGTTAGTTCTTTTACACCATAAGTGGTTATGATATAGGCAGGTGAGTGGAGACTTGCCAGTGAAATTGACTTTGATTACATCAGGGCTCAGATCTTCCACCCATAAGAGAACAAGTAGGATTAGGTGATTGCCTGAGACTTGACTTTTCACGCGCCGTGTGTTGCAGAGAGAGCATAAGTGTGCAAACCCAAGTGCTGCTTCAGAATGTTGTGCTATGTAAACCTCCAGTATAGTCTTTTCATCATCTGGACTCTGGACATTAGCTGGAAAGTATTTCAGTGCCATTTGATGGAATTTCAAAAGTTCAAACTGAGAACCTTTAATAGTGTGTGATTTAAATGGTACACTTGATTTCCATGGCTCCGTTCCTTCTCCATGGATATTGTTTTCCCCTTTTCTGCAGCCTCCTTTCCCAATAGATATTACCATCGTAAATTAAACCTAGTTGATAGGATTTTCCTGACGGAGCTTATGGAGATTCATCTTATGGATTGTGAACTCTCTCTGTTTTTGTTGGCTAGCTTGATAGGAACATTGCCTTATTCCCATACACATTTAAAGCTTACTCTGCAGCTTATTTTACCTTGGATCGAGCTGCTTTTTGCGTGGCCTTGATCATTTCGGGTTTGAGGTCTGCCTTGCCAACATTGAACAGTTAATTTGTCAAAAGATTAGGGATGACGGTAGCCTTCAAGTGTTCCCATCCCAACCTTGAATTGGAGTTCCAACTATGCTGGAACTCCAGCACAATGTGGGACTTGAAAGATCATGTTGCAGCTCCTTGTGGGACTCCAGGCAGCTTGACAGAGAGATTTTTCTTCCTGCTGAGTTGCAGAGGTGGGTGAGTATTTTGAGAATGGGAGAGGAAATTACCGTATTTTTTGGAGTATAATATGCACCTTCCTCCCCTAAAAGAGTGGAAATGTTGGTGTATCGGGCATTTTTGGCCTCCCAAAGCCCTGCCCCTGCATCACATTTCTGCAAAAAAATGGACCATTTTTCACAAAAACTGAGGCATTTTTGCCTTCCCCCCAGCCCTCAGAAGGATTCTGCAGGCTTCAGCGGGGCTGGGGGAAGGCAAAAACAGCCAAAATTTTGCCTTTCCACAGCCCTGTTGAAGCCTGCAGGGTGCTCCCAGGGGCCGGGGAGAACAAAAACTTTTTTTTTTCTTACTTACCTCTTCAAAATCTTGGTGTATCTTATACACCAGTGCGTCTTATAGTCCGAAAAATACGGTAAGTATTTCTGGGAGTGCCAGCAAAGTGGGTTAAGGTGTTGCACTTTTCATCCATTCTGCATAAAGCCAGCCATGCCTTCTTCCAGATGATCTCTTCTGTTCTCTGACTGAGTTTCTATTTTCTTGCCTCATGGGCTCTCATGGGCTGTTTGGAAGATTTTACTCAAACAATTTAAAAATAAAGTTGTCTTTGGGCAAAGTCCAGGGTTTTATGGAACATGCTGATCCCTCGTTCTTGTTTCTTGTTGGCTTGTTTTGGCTCCCTCTTGTTAGGGTTCACCTGGTGAGTTTGTTATTGAAGGGATTGAAGGCAGCTTTGAATGCGGCTCAGATTCCTACCGGTTGGAAAGATTCCATCCAGGGAGCAAGCAGGGCAGAGAAAGAGAGATGCCTGGGTGGAATTTTCAGAGCAGCTGCCAGTCACCGCAGATACAGATAGAGAGGCCTTAGTGATCTAATTCAGCCTGTTTTATAAGTGGCTTCATTCATTCACGTCTGTCGGATCGAATCTGTGTGGTGGAGGAACAGCAGCGGGAGGTAAAGGAGCTTGTGCTGAGAGCGAGTGACTCAGGCTGCCTTAATGCCATTTGAGTCCAAGGTAGCAAGAGTTTTAAATTGCTTCCAAATGCATCCATTAGCCTGTAGAGAGCATAAGGACAGACGTCCACAGATGGTCTTGTTTTAGCGACTCCGTAACTGACTGCCTGTTCAGATCAGTAGGACATCTCTCTCTGGGTTACATCCTGCGTATAAAGGGTAGGTTAGAAACGTCCACTGTTAAGATTGATTTAATGGGAGGGAAATGTAAAAGAATGGAACACTTTCAATTCTAAGAACAGCTAGTATAAAATAATTATTACTGGTTCATAATCATTATTGGTTAGAAGTATGCAGGCAAAGAAAGCTTACGGCCACAATCGACCCCCAAATTTACATCACTAAATGAAACAGTTCAGTGATGTTTGCTCCCTTTTATGACCTTTCTTGCCACAGTTGTTAAGCGAATCACTGCAGTTGTTAAGTGAATCTGGCTTCCCAATTGACTGCCCTTCAGAAGGTCCCACAAGAGAATCGCGTAACACCAAGGCATTGCATCTGCCATAAAGATGAGTCAACATTCAGTTGCCAAGCATCTGAATTTTGATCACATGGCCATGGGGATGCTGCAACAGTTGTAAGGCTGATAAATGATCCCAAGTCACTTTTTTTCAGTGCCATTGTAACTTCGGTCTCTAAAAGAATGGTCTCTAAAAGAATGGTTGTTAAGTCAAGGATTACCTGCATTTGTAAGATTTCCAAGTAATTTCTCTTTGACTTTAGGATTGTCCTCTGCTTCTACCATTGCCAACTCTGGGGATGCCTTAATTCTATACTGTTGCATGACTGCTACAAAGAAGAATAGAAGATTAAATAGAGCTGGCAGTGACCTTGAAGGTCTTCTATTCCAGCGCCCTGCTCAAGCAGGAGAACCTGTACCATTTCAGATAAGTGACCATCTAGTCTCTTCTTAAAAACCTCCAGTGATTAAGCATCCATGATTTCTGAAGGCAACTTCTCTTCCACTGGTTAATGGTCCTCACTGTTAGGAAGTTTCTTCTTAATTCTAGGTTGCCTCTCTGATTAGTTTCCAACGGTTGGTTCTTGTCCTGCCCTCTGGTGCTTTGTAGAATAATTTGACACACACCCCCTTCTTTGTGGCAGCCCCTCAAATACTGGAATACTGCTATCATGTCACCCCTACTTTTTGAGTGAGTGAGTAAAATACAGAAGGTGATCAGTTGAAATGGGTTGGTAACTTGTAGTTTTCAGCTTAGATATGACCACTTCATCTACTTATTTTTAATATCCATTTTTTTTCTCTAGGAGCTTAAGATAACTGACAAGGGAAATCCTGTAACTTAGATGGGCTAAGACACTGACTGGCTCAAAGTCACCCAGTGAGTATCTATGGCTGCAGGTGGATTTGAACTTCCATAGCCTTCACATAGTAGTTATTCTGCCACATAATTGACTTTTTCATTGCTGCCTAATGAGCTTCTTTCACATTTTGAGAAATAAGCCTAGGCTTGAAGCACACAACTACTTTGCGCAAGGAAAAATTAGCACATTTCAAAGAACAGAAGGAAAAAAAGGATTGTGTAGATTTTGTTTTCATTGAAAAACCCTTTTCAGAATCCTGATAACAGCAGAAATTGTCTATAGTCAAACTTAATTAGCTCTATATGCTTAATTGGCTCTATGTGCTTTGGCTCTGTATTCCTTTTGCCTTTTGAACAGATAGTGTACGAAACAAATTATTATTCAAGGAGACTGTCATCTTGATATCAAGAAGTCCTACAAAGGTGACTCAGAGTTAATTGATCTCAGAATAGTGTTGGAAAACAGTGCATTAGAAATTAAAGAAGGAACACTGAAGAGCCCATCAATGAGGGGTTTGAGCACATAGTAGAGACGACCTTTTCAAAATTGACCATAATTAGTATGTAGCTCCAGCTAAATTGGAAAACCAGCTTGTATGCTTTCAAGTGCTAGAAAAATAGTCTGTAGTTAGGCCCTCATTTATTCTCTGGTTTTGTCCTATACTTCCTCTAGAATGGAATAAAAAATTTGAAAAGGTAACTTAAGACTTTAGGACAGGGGTGGGCAAACTTTGCAACTTTAAGTCTGAAGGACTCCCAGACTTCTCCAGCCAGCAAAGCTTAAAGTTTTAAAGTTTGCCCACCCCTGCTTTAGGACAAAACCTTTTGAGAACAAAATTCTGGCAACGTACAGAGACCCATGTCATGCGAGCAGAGAAGCAGAAACATTGCATTTGTTTTAGCCAACAATTTTATCAATGTTGACGAGAGGGTAATCTATTGTGACATGTCGTTACCAAATTATGGATATCACTCTATAAGCAGTGGAGCAATGACTACTTAATGGGTCTCTTTCAGTAGTGTGAGTTCAATACTTGCATTCAACATCAGGTTGCAAATACACGACGGTCGAAGTTGTGACATCGCTGCCCATATGTCCTTTTGACATACATTTTATTTGCAGCAATGCTTGATTTTTAAGCACACGTCATTAGAAGTTCACCCTATTGTCTTTTTATCTCCTTATTGTGTCTGCTGTAAAATAGATATCTATAGAATTTTCGTGTATAATAGTTAAAATCTGCCCGAAAAGAAACTTGTCTTTCTCCCGAATTATTGCTGGAACCATAGCAGTTGCACAGATTTATTTGACTAGTCTCTGCCCGCAGAAGGAACGCTGATGTCCTAAAACTAGGGGTCCCCAAACCCCCGGGCTGTGACTCACTACTGGGCTGTCGCCTATTTGTAATTGGGCTGCATGAGCTAGCTTGGAACAGCAGGCTGCTCATGCAAGTTGACCTCTGTGCGTGCCAGCCTGCCACTGGTGCAAGGGCTGCATTCGCGTATGCACGCACACCAGTCTGTCACTCACCTGGTCCAGTTCCCCTCTTCCTCTCCCCCACCCAGGCCACTCAGCCGCAAAGATTGGAGACCACTGTCCTAAAAGGTTCCCTATATGTGCATGCTAAGAAACCTTTCAAGACCTGAGTTGTCCCGTGGCATTTTTTCTTTCTGCAATGATTGTTTCTTCAAAAAGGTTAGCTTTTGAATATTAAAGATTGCGTGCCCAGTGCATCTTTGAAGAAAAGACCAAGAAACTGGCCAGAACCCTTGTGGGTCTGAGCATGCTGCGATTTGGAGGACAACGATAAAGATATGTAGGGCTGCCACAGTTCCCTGTAGGGGGAAGGAGATGGTATGACCTAGTTGTCAGGTGTGATTGTGCCTCTGTTTCAGAAATACTCGAATGGTTCTGACAGCTGGCAGCACCTATCTTGCTGGCTGGGAAAGGTCTTTGTCAGAAAGCGTGTACTGCAGAATGGATGCTCTTAAGTTGAAGGCTGTATAGTTGAGAGCCTGATCGGCAGCTGGAGGAACGCATCTGGTAAAACTTCTGAAAATATGATATTATTATTCAGTCTTTCACTCTGTGATACAAGGCTCAGGTATTTGAAGTGGACTGGGGGAGAACGATGTTTATCATACCAGCTTTATACACTATATTGCCAAAAGTATTCACTCACCTGCCTTTACTCACATGAATTTACAGTAATTGACATCCCATTCCTAATCCATAGGGTTCAATATGACGTCGGTCCAATACGCACTGTTCTTGAGCTAATCTGAAGGCCACATGAAGTTTGGAGGTCTGTAGCGATTGACTCTGCAGAACGTTGGCAACCTCTTCACACTTTGTGTCTCAGCATCCGCTGACCCCGCTCTCTCAGCCACTTTGTGGCTGAGTTGCTGACGTTCCCAAACACTTCCACGTTCTTATAATACAGCTGTCGGTTGACTGTGAAATATTTAGGAGCGAGGAAATTTCACAACTGGATTTGTTGCACAAGTGGCATCCTATCACAGTTCCATGCTGAGCTTCTGAGAGCGACCCATTCTTTCACAAACGTTTGTAACAACAGTCTGCATGCCTAGGTACTTGATTTTATACACCTGTGGCCATGGAAGTGATTGGAACACCTGATTGATTAGTTGGATGGGTGAGCAAATACTTTTGGCAATATAGTGCATATGTTGTCTCATACATGCTTGTTGAAATAAATAAATAAACAAAATAAAAATAAAACATATACACAGCTTTCTCCTCTAGTCCCAATCCTTTCCCATTCAGCAGCTGACAAGGCAATAAAAAGGGGAAAGATACCCTTTGTGTACATCAGTTTCAGTGTGTATCCCCAAACTATTTTCCCAATAGGTATTTACTGACTTTGATATGACCACCATCCGCCTGTCCCTTGTGAAATGAAGTTCCATCTTTTATTGTTCCATGGCCTAAAATTGAATGTTAATTAATTACCCCTGGCATCTTTGCTATATAGCCAGTCAGACTGGATTTGGAATAGTCTTTCAGTGTTTAAATAAACAACATTCCGTTTTCATCTGAAGCCCCAAGAGTGAATATTTCTTTTTTCTTAGAAATCGGTAGTTTAAAAGGAAGCAAATATCTCCGTGTCCACTGCAGGTAGCACTGAAATTAAAGAAACAAGGATTGGTATTGTCAATTTTGATTAATAGCCTTTCATTAATAAACATCCTGTTATTCATTTTCCACCTGCAGTTGCTGATGTTCCCTGGAATCAATTAACTCATATAATTTGATTTATTTTTACAAAGACATTTTTGGATGTGCTGCGCTGATGATAAAGCCTTCTGGGTTTGCTGTTTTTGATTCGAAGCGAGATTGTTACCTAAGTGCTTTTTATTTCTAATGTTGTGAGAAAATGTGCCTTCAGGCAGTCTGGAATTAAAAGAATGAAAGGAAACTTGAAAACTTAAGACTGAATTCAGAGAGAAGTATCAGTTGCCTCCTGGGAGGCAGGGATTTCAGTGCCGCGCAAGCTCTGCCATTCATTGTGTTGAAAAATGACAAAAGTCAAGAATAAATAAGCTTTATGACTCTGTGGTCAAAGGAGGTAAAACCAGTTAATGATCTGGGCTTCTGGCGACAATTCTGGAGACCATTCTGAATAACAAACCAAATAGTGGAAGAAACAAATAGGTGACGTTTGCACACTGGGAGGAAGAGGCATTTGAAACACAGTTTGCTTGACTTCCTTTTTTACTTTCCTCCCTTCAAATCAGTTCTTCACTCTTTGTGAACCACAGGAGACTTGTTACATGGAAAGGAGATCATAGGGAGAAGGGAAAATACTGCTTTCCCTACTTATACAAATGTGTAGCCATGTACGCTATGGTTCCACAGCTGGATGGTTGGAATCCAGGCCTTCTGCTGAACCCTTGAATTCACCCCAAAGATCCCATTATTCCCTTTGTAAAGCCAAAGATGGACCCAGAAGAGACATTGTTTTACACTGTCGCTCTCAGGCCTGCAAGCCATCTTTTCTTTTTGGACTTTAGGTCTGCCATACTTTCTATTATTCTACTATGCATTATTCTATTGTGGGAAAATGGGAGGGGGGTATTATATGGAGTTGGATGATATACAGCCATAACAAAATTATTTCTAGAAAGCCAAGGTCATCCTTTGTCATCTACACCTGGCCAGAACTGGATGGGTGGAAGTTCCCAGTATGGCAGTAGGAGATTGGACCATGTAATGGACTTGTGGGTGTGTGGGCAAGATCTTGAACTTTCAGCTGGGTGGGAACACCTGGAAGCTTTCAGATTCGGGTTTTCCCAGATGTGCTAACTCTGGAACAACCTACCCACGAACTTAGAACAACTACAGACCTCTGCTCCTTCAGCCAAAAGCTAAAGACTTACCTCTTCCATCAGGCCGGCCTGGCCTAATCTATCCAACCTGACTGTAGGGAAACCTAAATTGTTAATTGGGATTTTAAG
>JAPKID020003778.1:0-12108 GCA_026931265.2 Tropidonophis doriae
TTTAACTTCCTGTGCACCGCCCCGAGTCCCTTCGGGGAGAGGGAGCAGTTAATAAATCCAATATTCTTCTTCTTCTTCTTCTTCCCCCCCAAAAAAACCCCAAACAAACCAAGGGCTGCAAGGAACTCTCTACTATCCAAAACAGCAGCTAATAAGTACAGAGGGCTTTTTAGCAGCCACCTGCTTCTCTAAGAATGATTTCATTTTTCTTGCTGCTGCTAGATTTACATAATGAAAAAACAACAACAATCCTGGGCTGCTCTTGACTTCTACAATCCATAACTGAACAGACAGATTAGACCACTAGATTGGAAATGTCTTGTGCAACTTCTCTCTTAAACAGAAAAGCCTTGAAATTTGGAGAGAGAAGTTCATTTCTTCAACATTTTGCATATAACTCGATAATGATGGAATGATAGGGGAATGTATCAGTGGTGGATTGTCATTTTTTTTTCACTACCGGTTCCCGCACCTGCTTATGTGCGCACATGATGCTTCTGCGCATGCCTAGAAGCATCTGGGTGGGTGGGTGGTGACTCCCGCCACTACTACTACCGGTTCGGCATGAGTAAGAACAAGTAAGGTTTTGTTACTGTACTGTGGCTCAGACTATAGGTCAGTTTTTTGTTCTTTAGCAGATCATTGAGGAATGTATGAAAGTGAAGGAAAAAAGCTTTTGACATTTTTCTTAAAGCATATGATATTGATATCTGAGGGAAGTAAACCCTGCATTAGAATGCTTGGTATGTAGGCTCAGCTCTGAGAAAGATTAAATGAGGAGACAATGTGGGGCTCAATGGTTAGGATGCAATATTGCAGGCTGTCTTTGTTTACTACAAGGAGTTCTATCCTGACCCTCTCAAGGTTGACACCGCCTTCCATCCTTCTGAGGTTGGTAAAGTAAGGATCTAGATTGTTGGGGCCAATATGCTTGACATAGTAAATCACTTAGAAAGGGCAGTAAAGCACTATGAAGCATTATGTAAGTCTAAATGCTATTGCTATCGCAAGTGTTCTTTTGGGCTTTTAAATATATTTATGTATGTATGGATAAGGAATGCTCGGGCTGATTGTAGAATACATAATATTGGTTAGGAACATAAACATATCAGATATGAACACGTTAATGCAGTACAAGTAGTATTCCTCTGAAGATATGGCAGCATTGGCTGTTTTTCAAAACATTTTCAAAACAGTTTGGTTGTCCCCCCTTTGGCATCTGCAGGTGGCTATTATTTAACCCCTCTGGAAATGATTTCTGAGAACTTTCTAGATTTATTTTCTAATTAGAGAAGAAAAATAGATTCTTTAATTTGCATATCTTAATAATTGCCAGGGAAAGTCCATAATCTTGTCCTCTCAGGGTAAAGATCTATAAACTTAGCTGGCAAGTGTAGGTCAACTGAGAAATAGCATTTATTTTAATAAACTAGTTGCTTCTGATTGCAGTCATTTTCAGTCTTAGTGGAGGCAACATGGTACCTTCTCTCTTGTAAAAAGGTATTGCTAGAAGTAGAAGAGTTAGCCAAGTTGGTAAAGCCAGGTTTTAATATTAACATTTTTTTTTACTTTAAAAAAGATATTCTGTGAATGTTATTGATCAAAATATAGACCGAGAAAAGCTTTAGATAAGTAACTGCCAAAGCTTCATGAACTGCCAACGGTTACACTGAGAAAACAGCAGATATGAGGCCTCCCAGTGTCCTTATTCCGAAGTGCAAACTTCCTTACCCATCAGCAATCAATCAAGCAGTTTATGGTGCTGCAATATTTACATTCTAATTAAAAAATCATAAAGCCAGACCCCTTCAGTTTGTAAAAAGAGGAACTCAGGATCTGCTACTGAAACATAGTGTTAATCAGTAACTCCTAATGATCTGCTCCAAGGCCTTAGAGGTTATACGCTTATTCAGCCACACATAGCAAACAAGATAATGAGCGAAAGGAAGATAAGTGCGCTGGAACAGGCCACAAAGAACACACAGCTCAGCGAATGTCACAATTAGCTCCCTTTGCATTTTATTTTCTCACCAGCCCTATTTCCAGGATTTGCAAACAGACTATTTCAGGGAATATCCAGGGGGGCATTTCAACATGCCTAGTTCCACAAGACGCCAAGCATCATGACCAAAGAGAAACATCTGCTTTCACCTCTGTCTGGTCAGAGCTCAAGCCCAATCTGAGTTATGAAAAATGAGTCCAGTGAGTCAGTTTTTGCATGCCAAGCCTTTTGAATTCATCAGGGAAATAGATGATCTCTGAGTCTACATGGCTTTTCTGCTTAGACAGCCAAAAAGGAGGCTGTGTGTGAAACAGTGGGGGAAAGCTGGGATGTACATCAGTGGCAATAAAAATTCAGGCACTGTATGTTAGCCATAATTAGGCCTTTGCATTGTAGATTTAATGCAGTAATCTTTATCAGTTCTCCTTGCAGTAATGTACAACTGGGAAAGCAAATGTTGAGATTCCTTTTTCATCCCCCCTCCATGATTCAGAAATGACAGAGCAATTCCCATCTCCTTCTCAAAAGAAATCTGCCTGAAATTCAAAAGACGGACCAGGTTATGCCCTCTTTAATTTCCCACAGAGGTTTGAATTGTGCTTTGACTCAAAGTGGATAACCAAAAAAGAACATCTCTAGGACTTTGGGTAATCAGCTGCAGGAGATATCCTGGAATTATCAAATTGGGAGGGACCCGAAAGATCCTACCAGTACAAGATAGGAATAACCTATTTTCCAGCCAGCAAAATAATAGTCTCTGTTCTCTTGCTGTGCAATAATCACAACTATGTAGTAATTAGTGCATACTGAACTTTCCTTATGAACAAAAAAATTATCAGCAGTTCTGACTTACCCAGCCTTAGTAATTTAGGTAACAGTCCTAAAAATGGAGTTCACTTCTGAATAAGAGAATATTAAGAGGACTTTAATATAAATTTTCTATACATTGTCATAGAAGCAAAACAAAAATAAAAATAAATTTTAAAAACCCAATCTAGTCAAAGGAAGCCTGTTCCAATTACCTTCCCTTGGGATTGCAGTATAAATTGCAAATAAGATCCACTGATTTCAAATATTCTTAGTCTCAGTTTAGCCTAAAACTGAAAAAGGAAGGTAGGCAACAGTGTGCATATTTATATTATCACAATTTTATTGAACTGAAACTAGAATTCTGCCAATTCTTTTTATCCTTTAGATGACCTTTAAATTTTTCCACGTTAACAGATTTCCAAATTCGTAAGACTAAACACTTGAATGAAAACAGGATCATATTTTCCTATGTCTCAGTGTTTTGGCTGTGTGCCTATGCAGAATATGCAGACTCTCTCCATGTACTGGAATACTCTGCTTTTCAAAAAGTCCAAACCTGCAACACAGTAGGCTGATTAATAGACACAGAACAATTTCATTTTGTCTCATTTTTTTAGCCAATATAGTGGAAAAAGCTGCATGAAAGGAGCAGAATGAACAATTCCAAGTAATCTACTTGTTGTCTAGATTTATACTATACATTGATGCAGACAGAAATGTGTAGTAATAAAAGGTAAAGGTTTCCCTATTCAGTCATGTCTGGCTCAAGGGGGGGGCATGCTTATCTCTGTTTCTTAGCCAAGGGAGCTAATGTTGTCCGAAGACATTTTCCATGGTCATGTGGCCAACTGGGCTATACACTGAGGTGCACAGAATGCTCTTACCTTCCCACCAAAGTGGCACCTGTTAATCTACTCTTATTTGCCTGCTTCACCTAGTTTACTGAAAGGAGGAAAAGTCCCAATACGTCACATGACACTGCCATGATGATGTGCATTTGACACTCCCGTGCTAGGTGGACAGGAGCTAGGGTAGGCACAGGGCTTCACCCTGTTGCACAGCACTCAAGTCTTGAAGTTGGGCTGTTAGCTTTCCAGCTGACAAGTTCAGCATCTTTAACTGCTGAACCTTTGTGCCCTCTAGTAGTATAAAGTATAAATACAATGCAATACAACACGATACAATATCTAATGACATAATGACATAACTAAACAATTCATGTGAAACTTTCTTCTGAAAACTAATTCAGTTTAGTTTCTTTGAAAAAAATCAGAATTCAGAAAAAAAATCAGCAATTCAGAATTGCCTCCAGAATTCAATCACATTCTGCTCTATCACAGTCCCTGAGAAATTATTCTACTTCAATAATTCTGTTTATTGGACCCGTGTCCCTCCTGGCTTGTACTGGCATCCTGGGAGGTTACACGAGGCTGGCTCCAGAAGATTGTCAATGCTTCTTTGAGTGAGGGGTACCTACCTCCCGCCCTTAAAGAGGCGGTGGTGAGACCCCTTCTCAAGAAGCCCTCCCTGTACCTAGCATTATTAGAGAACTATCATCCGGTCTCCAACCTTCACTTCCTAGCGAAGGTTGTAGAGAGTGTGGTGGCCCAACAGTTTCCTCGACACCGGGAGGAAGTTGATTATCTAGACCCAGGCACAGCACAGAGACGGCATTGGTCGCGTTGGTCGATGATCTCTGGAGGGCACGGGATAGGGGATATTCCTCTATCCCGGTCCTGTTAGACCTCTCAGCGGCTTTCGATACCATCGACCATGGTATCTTATTGCACCGACTGGGGGGATTGGGGGTGAGAGGCACCGTATTACGGTGGTTCTTGTCCTACCTCTCTGGTCAGTCGCAATGGGTGTTGGCAGGAGAGCAGAGATCGACCCCGAGGCCCCTTACATATGGGGTCCCGCAGGGGTTGGTCCTCTCGCCATTCCTGTTCAACACCTACATGAAGCCACTGGGCGAGATCATCTGTGGTTGATGATACTCAGCTATACATATCCACCCCAAACCACCCCAACAATGCCGTCGAGGTGCTGTCCCGGTGTCTGGAAGCCGTACGGATCTGGATGGGTAGTAACAAACTCAAGCTCAACCAGTCCAAGACCAAGTGGCTGTGGTTCCCGGCACCCCGGTACAGCCAGGTTAGTCCAACACTGGCCATTGGGGGCGAACAACTGGCCCCCGTGGAGAGGGCACGCAACTTGGGTGTTCTGGATTCCCGGCTGTCCATGGAGGACCATGTGATGGCCGTGGCCAGGGGGGCGTTTTATCAAGTACGCTTGATATGCCAGTTGCGTCCCTTACTGGACCAGGGTGCCCTTCACACAGTCACTCAAGCACTTCATCCCGGCTGGACTACTGTAACGCTCTCTACATGGAGCTCCCCTTGAGGTGCACTCGAAGCTTACAGTTAGTCCAGAATGCGGCCGCGCGGGTGATTAGGGGTGCCTCATGACAAGCCCACATAATACCTCTCCTGTGCGAGCTGCACTGGCTGCCTGTGGCCTTTCGGGTGCGCTTCAAGGTGTTGACGACCATCTTTAAAGCGCTCCATGGCTCGGGGCCTAGCTACATATGAGACTGCCTCAGGTCTCTTCGACCGATCCGCTCCCATAGGGAGGGCCTTCTCCGGGTGCCATCGGCCGGGCAATGCCGGTTGGTGACACCCAGGGGAAGAGCCTTCTCTGTGGCGGGCCCTATCCTCTGGAACGACCTGCCCCCCAAACTACGCACCATCTTGGACCTCCACCTCTTCCGCCAGCGCCTTAAAATGCTTCTGATCCAACAAGCCGGCCTAGTATAACACCCGACACTGAGTTTTAACATTGTAAATTTAAATTGAGATTTTATAATGGTTTTAGCACGGGATCTTTATTTAATACTTTTTTTAATATGGGTATTTATATGTATGTATAAATACCCATATTAAATTGCCTGTGCACCACCCTGGGTCCTTTTTTAGGAGAAGGGCGGGGTATAAATAAAATAAAATAAATAAATAAATAAAATCCTACACTGGGTAGCTCCTGATGGATCCCCCACCACTTTATGAAAAGAACTGCTGTGGAAAAGAAGCTTAGTGTCATTTCAAATTTTATCCCAAACCTAAGAATTGTCCAAATGCTACCACAATATTTATATTATTCCAAGCAAAATTATATTTTGTGAATAAATATTGTAAAGACAAATAATACTAGTTTTGTCAGCTGTTATGACAATTCCATTGCTATGGTTTCTAATGTTCCACTATTTCAGTTGTTTTTAAATGTTTTCCAGTTCTTTTTTGAACTGGAAAATCTTGAGATAGTCTATATAATTTGATATTAATACATCTATGAATACAACTTGCTTTTATTCAGTTACTATGACCTTCAGAAAGTTGTGTTCTGGATCTGAATTCAGAAATCCGATAAAATATTTATGTGGTTATCCTGAAGTATCATCTTTTCAACATCACAATAATAACCAATACTTGGACACATCAAATCCATACTATTTGTTTACGTTCTAATATATAATTTTCACCATGTGATCAACTCTTGTTTTATAATCTGGGTGATTTTGCTATAGTAGTGAATTTCATTTTTATGGTATTTGTTGCTAGTACATGTTCTTCTGCAGCAAATATTAAGCCTTCTGATTTCTTTCTGATGGATTTAATCTGAAACCATTGCCAAGTTTTGTTACCCTTCATTTTGCCTTCAATTTCTTTCATGTACTGAATTAAATTTCCAAGTTTTCATTGTGCATGGAAACTGTTCAGTTTTGTAAGCCATCTTTGATTTTGTCAGATTCAAAATGTTTCACTGGCAGGCATTTATTAACATCCTCTCCTTTATTGCTTTTATACAATCATTTGGACCTCTGATTTCATTTTCCATTGTTTACTTTGCTTGCATTAAACCATGATGCCAATTTGTCTTACTAAGTACAAATAAACAATGTTGGTTTTTGGAATCTTGCAGTTTAAAACATCTAGTTCACAATAATGCCTGCTGTGAACTTATTGCACAGTAACCCTGCATTAGTGGCTTTGATTGTATTGTCACCACTCAGCTTCATTTTAAAAAAAAGTCTGATTTGTTTTAAATATTCCGCCCTGGTTTTGTTTTTATTATAGCCTGATAATGTCTTATTCAAAATTATTATCTATGGAATCCATACTATATTGAAAGGCAATGGTGATACTGCAAAATATTGGAAAGGTGTTTTATTTATTTATTTATATTTATTTATTCATATCCCTCCTTTATTATTTTTACAAATAACTCAAGGAGGTGAATATACCCAATATACTTTCCTCTTCCTATTTTCAGCACAATAACAACCTTGTCAAGTGAATTGGGCTGAGATAGAGTGACTGGCTGAAGATCACCTAGCTGGCTTCTATAGCTAAATTGGTACTAGAACTCACACTCTCCTGCTTTCTAGCCTGATGCCTTAATTACTAGACCAGTGATGGTGAATCGTTTTCTCTTTGGGTGCCAAAAGCACACATGTGCCCACTATGCTGTGTCTCCTGCATGTGGTTGCTGTGATAAGCTCCCCTGCGGCCCCGTGCATGTGCGCACAGCTTTCTTGGAGCCTGGGGAGGGCAAAAACGGCCTCCCCTGCCCCCCCTGGAGACCAGAAACAGCATATTTTCTGACTTCCAGTGAGCCCAGTATGTCCAGTCTTTGAACTTCCCAGGCTCCAGAGGCTTTCTAGGAGCCTGGGGAGGGTGAAGAATGGCCCAACACGCAAACTGGAAGTTCTAGAATGGACTTCCAGGTTTCCTGTTGGACTGTTTTTCTCCCTCTGGAGGCTTCAGGAGGCTTCCCTGAATTCTCTGGAGGGTGAAAAATAGCCCAACATGGAAAGTGGAAGTCTGTTCCCGAACTTTTGGTTTGCGCATTGGGTGGTTCTTTGCCATCCCCAGAGCGAAAAACAGCCAAAAAATCAAGGACAAAAATCAGCTTGCCAATACATGCATGCATGCTGGAGCTGACAGGGCACCGCCTTGCATGCTCTCAGAAATGGGTTTGTGTGCTATTTGTGGCACACATGCCATAGGTTCGCCATCACGGCACTAGATCTAACTGGCTCTCCTTTGATTTGCTTTGATGATGGCTGTGGCTTCATTGCTTGCTCTGACAATTTTCTCCAGCAGCCCTCTTCTGACATTTCAAGTCAGCTTTTTGAAGCCCTCGCAATAGTTTCTGCGCATTAACAAGAAAGGTGAAGACTGCTGCTAAACTTAGTAGAGAGCCCAGCTATGGAACCTACTAACCATAGATAATTGAACTGATTCCTGTGGGAATATTAACCCCAAGCTTGAGTCACCCATCACTGAAAATGTACAGCTTTGGCTATAGTTGGGATGGCGGGTCTCTGGCCTGCACAGTGGAGCATTTGATTATAAGCTTCAACTTTTGGCCATGGTGTTCATGCAAATTAGCAACCTTCGTTGTTGACTGTGATGAGTTTGTTGACCTTCAGAATGGGAAGTATGCTAAATCTATCAGATTTGTTGACTGTAAAAAAAAAAAGTAATTAAAGGGCAATTTAGAAAAAGCCAGCATAGGGGGAAATCATGCTGCTGCTTTTTTTTTTTTACAACGAGGTTGTGGTTGCTGATATACCGATCTGATGAAAGAACCAACTGTTGGCAGCCTATTGTTCAACTTGGTACAAATAACGTTTCTTTATTATCATGCGTGTGCCTCCAAGACTAGCAACGTGTGCACATTTTTTTTCATGAATCCATATTTAATACTAATTTGCTTAATCTATCACCCCAGCACAGCCTTGTAATAAAGTGGTTGAGCACGTGGGTTTCAGGGCACTTCGATGACCCTGCCTGCAAGTAAGGTTTACAGCTGAGGTCAGCATTTAAAACGTATACCATTCACTCCCGTGCAGTATTGATTTTTAATAAATATTTAAATAATGCAGATGCTTTTGTACATGGGGAAAAGAGAAAAAGGGCGGGGGAGCTCATATACTAAAGGATGCATCCCCCCCCCCACCCATAGATTCAAAGGGAAAGAGAGAGTGCTGCTTTGACCTGAATCTTCTTACTTGAAAATGTTTTCCCCTGTCAAAATGAAGAAAAGGAAAGCACCAAAAGAAAAAAAAACTCTAGGGCCTGGAATTTTATCTAATTGGTAAGCTTCGCAATCTGTCACTAGGCCCCTAAGGAAAAGTGCGGTATCATTTGGAATCTTATGGTAAGTATGCAGCATGGTCATCAATATCAAAAAATTGATGACTGTAACAAATTAGGTTGTAGCCGTTCCAAAAAAAGTAGTGACAGTTTATCAAGATGCTGTATGAAATGCCAAATTAACATGCATGAGCAGCATATTAATTAAGCCTATGAAAGGCGAAAAAAAAAAGTATTGGACAGGAGCTGGAGCTGGTTTTGCTGCTGAAAGAAGAACTTGGGTATTTTCGCATTAAAAAGGCTAAGCTACAATGATCAATGGTCATAGAAAATGTACTTTTAGGGCTCAAAGGATTTCCAGATTAATTAAAAGAGGACACTTGTCAAAATAAATGCATATTACACAACATAATACTTTCACGTTCTAGCTCAACTATATGCTATCACTGCCAACACACACAGACACACACACAGAATATGGTAGAGACACACAGAAAGACAGACAGAATGACACACACACACACACACACACACAAACACACAGAGAGAGAGAGAGAATGAGGGAGATAGAGTGTGTGTGTGTGTGTGTGTGTGAGAGGAAGGGAGAGAGAAATAGAATGAGAATTCTCATGAGAATGAGAATGAGGGGGAGAGAAAATGAGGGAGAGAGAATGAGAAGATATGAGAGAGAGAATGAGAGAGAAAATAAGAGAGAATGTGTGTGACAGACAGACAAAGAATGAGAGAGAGAGAATTAGAGAGAGAATGAAAGAGAGAGGGAGAGGAAGAGAGAGAGAGACTGAGAGACTTGGTTAACATTTCAGTTCTTATTAAATGTGTTACTGCTCATTCTTTTCTGCAGCAGGCTAATAACCCAATAGCAAACACAGCAATGACATTTCTGTATATGACATTACACTTGCAAACCCAGATCCTATGCACTTATTTGCTAGCACAGGAATCTCCTGTGTGGGCTATAAATTTGGTGGTAGAGCCAATAAAAAAAGATGTCCCTGATGGCATGTATATGAAAGCCCCCAAATAGAAAATGATATAAAGATGCTAGTAATATAAAGAGAAAGAAATAACATAGGGCATCCAGGATAGGATTTACAGCAATGGCAGTCCTGTACATCTTCCAGAAGTAAATATAGTTGCCTCATCCTCAGAGAGCCACCCTGCAAAGCTTATTCCTGCTTTTAAACCAGTGAATATCAAGCCAGAGCAATGGTGGGATTGGGATAATTGAGTCAGGGAGATGCCCAAGACTAGATACATCCATTATTGTATCAGTTGCCTTTTTCTTGCAGGGTTTCACAGAGGAGTTTTTCCAGTTATTTATTTATTTTATTAAATTTCTAGACTGCCCCCTCTCCCCGAAGGGACTCGTACTAGAGATGTACTAGAGTTGTACTAAAGATGCCAGGGATTGAAGCGGGAGGGGCCTCTGCATGCAAATCATCTTGTCTATCACAGAACTACCTGCCTTCCCCATTTGCTATCTGGCATTCTCAATGTCTGGAAGGAGCAGAAACAGATAGGACTTTCCAGAGTGTGGAAACTCCTTTGTAACCCCAGGAGTCCAAAGTGGACTTGCACTTTATGAACTATTCCTCTGAATTTGTTCTTCAGGCCAAGCCTAGTCTACTGTGCCAGAAAGTCATGTAGGATCTCCAGGGAAGGATATGTTCAAAGGGCCGAGGAGTAAAATACAATTTCTCCCTGTTGTTTTTTTGGAAATGGGGACTGAGAGTCCTTAAATGCTGAAACTTGGTAAAAATGTATTATTAGTTTGTCTTCTTGCTGATGCTTGTTCTGCTACAATTATTGTTATTTTTGTTCTACAGGCAAACCTGATTTGGATGGTGGCATTTCTTTTTTCATCATTGCTCAAATGATCTTTTCAGAAGACAATCCCTACATTCCCTGGTACATCAATTTGTCCTGGACAAAAATCTTAGGTTCAACATCTGGCTTTTCTTGGCAATTCTGGAGAGCCATGGCAACCATATTTTGCTCAAAAGAAAATGTTTTCCTTGAGATGAGACGGCCAACTATTTCAAAAGGAGGTTCACTCATGTAAAATAAGCATAACATTGCAGCTTTGGTCAAAATGAAATATCAATTGGTTTATGAAGAACAATAGTTGCTTTCATTATTTGCAATTTGCCTTTGGGCGTGGAACAATAATATCTCCCCCAAGGGGTTCGAATTACATTTTCAAACTCAAATATGTCTTGCTCCTTCACTTAAACATTGCTCATCAAAAGCAGAAAGTCTGTATCCTGTGATCTTGCCGAGCAATTATATGTCATTGTACCTTATACTTTTCATCTTAAAGCCTTACCCTTATTATTTCCCCTGTTGCTCTGGAAAGCAATAAAAATACATAATAGCCTATTTTACTGACCTTTACAATCCATTGGTCCCAACTGCTCCCTGAAGCAGTAATAAAGGTCAAGAGGTTTTCAGAGAAAAATGAATTCCCTTTGCTCATTGCACACTATATAAACTTGTGCTTGGCATCAGTTTTAAGATTTGGAAGTAGGTAAGTATAAGTATTCCATCAGTGAAAATCTTACTGCTTCTTAATCTGGGTTAGTTAGCTGCTTTTCAAGAGCTACCAGAAATGATTTGTGTGGCCTGCTTTCCATGTCATTAGAAGAACATGCTCAGTTGATCAAAATTCCTGTACATTAATTTGATGGAGAGCACATTGCAAGTCTGAGGTTAGAAGAAGTTATAAAGTTACCTTAAGTATTACTCTTGGGGCTCCATTCTGTTATAGCGCTGGATGACAGTATTCACTGATTCTGTTGTGAATCTTATATTTTTAACAACAAAAAAGGTAATTTTTTAAATCAATTTGACAAAATCAATGAATAGAGTGATTATTCTAAAAACTGGAAGAAATGTGAGACTACTAGATTTGAGTAATCATTTGAGAATTTTAGCTGATGTTTCAATTGTTTATTTTGATATAAATTGCTATAATCCTGTGCTGTATTACTCCCCCTGGATTGTCCCATAACACACTCAGCTACTTTTTTTTAATTCTTTTTTTTTTTTTTCAGAAAAAAAGTTTTATTGGTTTTTGCAGTTTTATATCTGGGAAAGGGTAATAGGGATTACATAGAA
>JAPKID020003779.1:0-12107 GCA_026931265.2 Tropidonophis doriae
AAACAAACTTTTCTCAGTTCATTTTGTCAAAACAAAAACACAAAAACAAATCAAGGGTGTCGTGTTAAGCACACACATTTGGCCTTGTTTGTTTATTTATATTGACTCTGCTTATTAGCTTTTTGTCCTGCTTTTATTACTTGATAGGTACTTCAAGGCGGTGAACTGCTTCGTACTCCTCCTTACCCCACAGTGACAACCCTGTGAGGTGGGTTGGGAGGAGAGAGAGGGACCAGCTCAAAGCCACTCACTTGGCTTTCATGCCCAAGGCGGGACTCGAACTCCCGGTCTCCTGGTTTCTAGCCTGGTGCCTTAACTGCTACACCACACTGGCTCTCTTTAAAGTGACTTTTTAAGTGTCTTTTTAAGTGCCTCTGAAGCTGAGAATGCTTTCTCTGAAAGGGCAGGTTGTTCTGCTGGAGAAAAAGAAGCTATTTGTAAAATAAAGATCACGAAGAACATTTAAAAGTTAGATTAAAGCATGCTGCACTGGGCAACATGGGTTGCAGAGTCCTTAGTGCAGCCAGGTGGGCCTTGGTGTTTCTCTTAACTGGTCCGGCTCAGTTCTTGGGGTGGAGGTCCCGAGCTGGTCTTTGGGTTGAGTTTCAGGTGTACCCCCACATTAGAGTTCAGATGTTTCTTAAAATCAGTGTTTCTCAAGCTTAGACCGAGAAGCCCTGGCTCAGATTCTCCTACTTGAGCAGGGGGCTAGACTAGAAGACCTCTAAGGTCCCTTCCTGCTCTGCTCTATTCTATTCTATTTTAATTTGGCCGGGCTCAGCAGAGGGCATCTTGACTTGAAGGGCAGAGGGGGGGGGAAACCATGGCTTGTTCTCGGTTTAGCCCATTCACTACAGGATTTATTACACACAGACACACAGACACAACCTCAGAGATCTCGATCTGTACGGAGGGAGAAACAATAGTATGGAAGCTTTCGTTATCCAGGTCCTCAAAATGGTCAGATCCAAATATTCTTTTGAAATTGCTTTTGATTTTAAGGACGTGAACTGTATAATAAAAAAAAATCAGTGGCAGTGAAGACATTGAAATGAGCTTGGCTTTCTCATTCTTAAGGCTTCAAGGGTCATTTGGAACAAACTGCCTCCACAAACAAACTAGACCATGTAAATAGTTACTCATGGTTAAAAGCTTCCTTGCATTTATTCCTTTTCCTATTAGTTGCAAATCTGAGCCTGAAATGGGCCAACTTTTGATGGAGTTGGATGGATTTGTTCAAGGTGAAGGAGAGGTCGCTTGCTTGCTCTGTCACAGGTGAGCAAAACTCATCATCTGTGGAGTTTTCTTCTGCCCTCAAACTCGGGCTAGGTGGCCACCCCAAAAGGGGGATTTAAACAATATTTTGGGTGCTGACTTTGACGACATAATTCAGCAGAGAGAGAAAAGCAGGGAAGAGGTTGAGGAATGTTGGGTTTAGAAGGTGACAGGTTGAGAATCCAGGAGGATTCTTGTGATTAGACACGTGGCAAGATCATGAGACCCGGGGTTCCCCCGCACTGACTGAAGGCTGTGGGGAGGGGCTTATTCACCTGCCCCTTAGAGGAGACGATTGGGAACTGGGGAAACTGAGGAAGCGGCCTAAGAGCCAGGCAAGAGTTGAACAAATAGAACACCAGATAAGCTTCTCCTCCTTTCTTAGGCAAACCGTGTTTCCCCCTCCCTCTCTCTGAATGAGATGGTGCCCGGTCATAAGACAGAGGCCACGTCCTTATTTGGATACCTTCTCCCGTGCAGAGTTAGTCCTGATAAGCATTGGATCGTTGGCTGGCTGGGAAGCAGTGGGACACAAGGGGTCTTCCTTTGCTCTGGCTGACGCCAAGTCGCCATTCTCAGGTCAAAATTAAAAATTAGAAGCCAGGACCTCAACCCTGTGGAGATTGCCTCAGGAAGCCCATCGAAAGGAGGCAGATCCTCTGGTTACAAGTCCCAGCTTTGTCCCAAAGGTGCTTTTTCAAGACGCAACTGGGTTTTCTTTGAAGATGTTTCACTTCTCATCCAAGAAGCTTCTTCAGCTCCATAGCTCTATAGCTGAAGAAGCTTCCTGCAGGAGAAGCGAAACGTCTTCAAAGAAAATCCAGAAACTCCAGTTGCCTCTTGATAAAAGCACCTTTGGGACAACCACGTCCTGGAGGACGGAGGATCTCCATAGACAACTCCCAATGTTGTCGTCCTTCGGTATGCCTTGGAATCCGAAAGAGGGATACCTTCCTATCCAGACCCTGGCTCTTCCTCTTGCTGTTGTCCTTTGTGTTACTCCGGTCACATCACAGGATCCACCGGTCTGCATTTTGCCCAACACTTGGCCCTGGTGGTCCATACAACTATGCTTCTCAGGTCTTCATGCAGGCAGTGCTGTGGAGGCAGAAGTTCAGCCCAGTTTTGAGTCCTTTTGACTATTTGGGAAGTCCCTGAAGTTTTCTCAGTAATGTTTTCTGGAGATAGTTTGCCCTTGTCTTCTTCTCCCAAGGGTCGAAGGAGAGCGGCTGTCTTCAAAATGCTGTGGTGGACTCAGGGTCTCCCGGTTTCTAGCTTGGTGCCTTAACCACTACACCAAACTGTCCTCTCTTATTGTAACAAAGCTGCCTTTGGAAATTAGCACAGGCTGTGGTGGCCGGGATGATGCAATATCAGTTTTATATCAGTTGTGGGGTCCTTGGTGTTCCCTGCGCTTGGCTGTTTTCTTCCAGATGTTTCATGACCGAACTAGGAAACATCATCAGCCTAGCTAGCAGTTGGGTTATGAAATGTCTGCAAGAAAAGAAGCCAGCTCAGAGAGCATCGAGGACCTTTCATTTCAACCCTGAGCTACAAATATTCTCCTTTATTGGCTATATCAGTTGCATTTGCTGTGCAAAATTGAAGTCAAAAGGCTGGCATTGATCTTCAGATAAGAGAATAGCACAGCTGGAAGGGACCTTGGAGGTCTTCTAGTACAACTCCCTGCTCCTGAAGGAAACTCTCTACCATGGAAGACAAATTGCTGTCCAATCTCTTCCAGTGTTGGAGTTCCCCACAACCTCTGGAGGCAACTTCTGTTCCCCTGATTCATTGTTCTCACTGTCAGGAAATGCCTCCTCAGTTCTAAATTGCTTCTCTCCTGGATTAGTTTCCACCCATTGCTTCTTGTTCTGCCCTCAGGTGCTTTGGAGAATAGCTTGACTCCCTCTTCTTTGGGGCCACCCCTGAGATATTGGAAGGCTGCTATCATGTCTCCCCTGGTCCTTCTTTTCATTGAACTAGACATCCCCAGTTCCTGCAACCGTTCTTCATAGGTTTCAGCCTCCAGTCCCCTCATCCTCTTTCTTGCTCTTCTCTGCACTCTTTCCAGGGTCTCAACATTTTTTATATTGAAGCAACCAAAACTAGATGCAATATTCCAGGTGTGGCCTTATCACGTTAACCTGTGCAGCCAGATTCCCCAGCAGAGCCATAAACAAGTCTTGGAACCATCCAAAGCATGAACTGTGGTTTCAGGGCCTCCACTGAGATATCAAGATCGGGTTCTGTTTGAAAAACTGCCCTTTTCCAGCGCAGGAACCTCATTTAATGCCTCTCCTCCTGGTCTCTTTTTGGCACACCTTAACATGGGTCCCGGCTGCTTTTAAGTGGAAGAGGAAAGAAGGTCTGGTTTTGTCCTTCCTGGCCTTGGAAGAGAAGGATAGGGATGGCTTACAGTTCAAAACAAAGCCATTTGTCTTTCCAGTCTGATAATGCGCTTCCCTTTTTCGCCCCCTTCTCGGAGCTGTTTTTTCACTGTTTTTTGTGAATTGCCAATATGATTTTACCAAATTTCAAAGGCCGCTTTCGCCCTTCGGATCGGCTTTCCTTCCCTTAAAGGAGGCTGAAGATGTGCCCAATTGAATCCATGTCAACTAACTGGAAAGAAATATTTTGGTTTACTTTGTCTGAAATGGTTTGTGATTTGTTGTTGCAAATCATTGATTTTGGCAAGGTGGCCCAGTTTAATCCCAGGACAAATCAATCATCTGAATGGGAAAAACCCTGAAGATTATATTCCCCCTTGGTTCAATAATAGCATTTATGGTCATGATAATCTTCTCCACTCGCACAGTGAATTCTCTGTAATGCTTCAGTCTTTTACATACACCATTAAAAAAAAAAAAAGTCTCTTAAATGATTTAAACATATTATGTTTATTTATAATTATGATACAAAATTGTATCATGTTATTATGATACAATGTTATTACAGTACATTTGAAAAATTGGAACTTGTTAATGGCATCCACTGTTTTATGCAGAGGACCTAATAAAAATATTCTGAAAGAAACCTGTATTTTTCCGAGGTTGTAGATTTCCTGGCTTTTATCTTCCTATTTCTATCCATTCTCTGAAGTGGTTCTAAAAAAAGGAGATCAGGTTTGTTTGATGCAATTTGTTCTTGATAACTCAAGTTTGCTTGGCTCCTGGATTCCCCACCTGCTCGCTAAATTATTTTTCTCCTATCCATGTCAAGCTGACCAATTATAAACCAGATGGTCTCTTTCTGAAGACTGAAATAATATTGGGTGATCTTCCACCTTCTGGCCCTGTTCCTTTTCTCCTTGGTTTCTTAAAGATCAGAGAAAGAATGGAGCTTTGAAATGACGTATGCAAAATCTTTGCTTGGAAGTTATTTTTATTTCTCCAGTTCCCAGCAGTTTTAATGTTCTAATGTAATATTTTTCCTTGTTCCACTTATATTTTATGTAGTATCCATTTGTCAGCTGAACAAAGTAAATCAGGCCAAGAAACCAACAGCATCGTTGAAACTGAAATTTTCAACTTGGAGTCAGGTTTCCAAAAGATGCCCTAATTAATTCATGAGTCACAAGCCCAGTTTCAAAAGAAATCCAGTCATTTATTAGGAAGGCCATGTCAGCAATACCCCATTGCAGTCAGATCTGACTTCATTTAAATTATGGCTGAACTTTGCCCCCGTTTCTTCCCTCCCCTCAGTCTGTATCATAAATCACATTCTCCAACGAGGTGCACACCTCACAAGTCTGTTGCAGTAATCTGAGATCCGACTCTAGCCAAAGGCATGCGTGGAATGCACTCCCCCTCCTTTCATCACCATGGCAACTTGATAACAGACATGTAAATGCTTTATGAGTTGATATAAACAGTGGCGTCTCTTTTGCATTGCAGAAGAGGAATTTTATGCGAATTCTGGGGAGAGATCTCTGTACCTGTGAGAGGCTGTAAAAGCACTTTTGTTGCTGGCTCTCCACTGTACAATCCATATTCAAGGACTACGAGTTCTGACCGACAAGGTTTCGGGCTTTTGCAACCTGTTAAGAATTAGATGTTATTTTTATTAAGAAGCAGTAACAGTAATTAAGCAGTTTCAAAAATTTCAGCATATAGTCCAGCAAGATACATTTCACTACTATGTTTGTTTAAAATATTATCTGAATACATGAACTATCACTAAGGATTGGTTGAAAACCAAGCTGTCTTAAACTTGGTTCATAAACCAGTGTTCCATGTGCAGACATTGTCTGTAAGTTAGGTACAAAGCAGAGAAATCACAAAGGAGTACAAGGAAAGAACTCATAAAGGCAGATGAGTGCTTAAAAGGCAGGAAGCTGCCTCCACCTGGCGAACTAAATCATCTGGCTTAGACTGTATTTCCTGGCAGAAGTATTTCAGAGTTTCAAAGGGTATCTCTTCCAAGTCTGCCTAGAGGATTGGATTGTAAACTTGCAGCAGCCAAAACAGGTACAAAGCAACAAAGCATAAAGGGGCCGAGTGCAAGTAGTTAAAAGTAAAGAAAAAAATAATCTATTAGTAGACCTAGCTATCCTAGGGGCAAAACTGATTGGCTGTGATCCCTGATTCTTTGGCATGCAATAAACCAATCTTTGAAAGCAGAAAAGGGACTTCACAGTCATAGCAGCCTACCATCGGTCCCCTCAATGCACATCATGTGAGTCAGCCCTTCAGTCGTATTCTTCCCTATAGCAAAGCAGATCGTCCTCTTTGCCTCCTGGATGTGGCCTCTCACCTGTCCAAACAGAACACACTTCAGAGTAGTGACATACAATGCCATGATAGTTGGTTAGAGTTATAGCTTGCTTTTCCTCTAAGAATGCATGGCAACCTACATTATTCCCTCATTTTCCCCTAAACAACCATCATGTGTGGGGCTAGGTGAGTGGAAGTAGCCCAGAATTCATAAATAGCAATAGCACTTAACTGAGGAATAAGAAATCAATAGGGCATGTACATATCTACAGAACTAGAGAATCTGAATTTTATTCATCCATCAATTTGTTTGATTTATACACAGTTAGTCCTCCACTTATGACTATACAATCAGTGACTATTCAGTTACAATGGTGCTGAAATTAGTAACTTATAACCGGTCAATGAACTTACAATGAATGCAGCATCCTGTAATCATATGATCATAGCGGCCCTTGGCAAATAACCAATGGTTGCAGCGTCCCAGGGTCATGTGATCCCTATTTGCAACCTTCCCAGTTGGCTTCTGAAAAACTAAACCAATGGATGAAGCACTTAAAAACCACAGCAAAAAAAGGTTGTAAAATCATGCAGTCACATGATGACTCACTTAACAACCATTGTCAGACCTGCCCCAATCCAATCCTTTAGGAAACAAAGACCCTCAACTCCATTTGGTTAAAGCAAAGAATTATTTTATTAAAGGCGTTAATTGCAGTAAAGTCAAAGCAGCTCTGAAATATCTCACGCTCGCTAAATTAAAAAAAGGTGTAGGTTTGCCCACAGCCCATCCGTCCCTCCATGACCAGTCCATTTCAACCAACCAGAGCTCATCATCCCCCCCTTCTTCCCCCTTCCAAATTTTGATGGCAAGATGCCTGTGAGGCACCTAGTTGAACCAGACAGTGCTGACAGCCACACTGCTTAGAGGTGGACGTTCTGGCCCCAATTGTGGTCGTATTATCTTTGAGTACAAAACTTTTGTGCATCCTCTCCATAGTCCTCACTTATAATTTAGATAAAGTTTCATATAATCAATCCAGTATATATACATACATTATCATTGTTAATCAATTTTTGACTACAACTATTATTACCATATTCTATGTGTAATGTTCCAAATTTAACAAAGTTTAACTTAATTTTTATATAGCATTTCGTTACATCATCCTGTATCTATCCAACAGTAGTGCAATCTTATATCTCTTGCCATTTGTAGTATTTGTGTTCTAATTGCTTTCTTAGTAGATCTTGTACGGTCTTGTTTTCCACTGCATATCTTGTAAAGGCTCGAAACCCCTCATCAGCTCCTTCCATCAACTTCCCTTTGGTTATCACCAATGCTTCTGCCAGAATTTCTATCATTACATCTGCCAAGTTTTCTTCCTTTTGTTCTTCTATCTTCTGGAATCTAAGGTAAAAGTCTAGTCTGTCGCTCTCCCATTCCAATATTCCACCCTTGACTTTTTCAACCACGCTCAATTTACTATCAATATCTCCAATTTTCTTATCTCTTTGTTCATCTTTTCCTTCAATTTTTTGGAATCTGTCCTCATATTTCATCATCGTTTGGTGAATATTCTCAATTTTTTCATTTGTTTTTCTTGTTCTTTGTTCAATATTCTCCATTTTCTTTTCAATGATCTCTATTCTTACTTGTATTTTTTGCATAATCATCTGCAATATCAGTTCCTTTTCTTTTTTGTGCTGCGACATCACTGTATTGGTTTTTTCCTGCAAATAGTAAACAATTGCCACTCAATAGCATCCAAGGCTTTTTTATTAGGTTCCAAACAAGTTCACTGCATTCTTTTCTCTTTCAAGTCACACTTTCTTTTCAATTTAGTCCAGTTACTGATAGTACCCTGGAGAAGCACCTGTATAAACAATCCATGCTCATCCCACTGTCATTTTCAATAAACAAGTTCAGAGACCTTGAAATGTGGATCAAATGCTCAAAGGAAGAAAAGAAAAACAATTTTTCCAAGCCTCCGCCTCTAAGTGGCAGTGTTACTTCTTTTCCTCTACTTTTGCTTCCCTCTTTATAATCCAAACCTAAGAAAAAAAGAAAAAAATCTTAAATAGAAAATGCTATAGAGCATTGAAAATAAAAAAGTCTTAATACATATTGAAAGAAAGGGAGAAATAAGAGAAAAAAACAGTCCAGTTTAAAAAAAAATAAGAACTGTTTGTAAAGAATTCCATCAATAAAAAGATTAAAGAAAAATAACACACTAAATTTGACTCAGGCTCAATCTCACTGCTTAACCTCTTTTGTCTTCCATTTTAACTTTACTTTTGATCTTTTTGGGTATTCTCTTGTCTAATAGTCAAATTTATCTCACCAATTCAGCACACACACTCTCCTGCTTTCCTTCTGCTCTGGAGCTGTCCCAAACTTCAGCAGCTTTAATGTCTGCTTCTCTGTCACCGGAAAAAAGAGCTTCTCCTGGATCAATCAGGGACTTTGCGATGTCCCTGAGATCAGCAGAATGTGCCCTTCTCTATCACCATCTCTGTGAGATGGTTTAGGTCCAAAAGGACCATCCAGCGACAGAAGTATTGACGGCAATCTTGGAGCTTCAAGATCGCACATCGTATCATCGTGACATCAGCCCCATCTCCATTTTTAATTATGCATCTCCTGTATTTATTCTTATAGCACTAACTACAGTTTACTTATAATTGGATAGTAGACAACCTGTGCTGCATTGGGTCATCATTTCAATCAGTTACTTGCCTAAAACAAAGAAATAGAATGACCATGGGTAGGCAAAAAAAGAGAGGGAACAGGACTGACTTCTGACTTCATATGAACTTCCCTATTGAGTTTCCTTTCAGGAAGCTGGCAGGATCATTAAAAAATTTCCTCCCTCCCTCCCTTTTCTGTCAGCTTCTTCTTTTATTTTTCTTGTGTGAAGCTAGCAGAGAGAAAGTCCGTAGGGAAACCAGCAAAACATTGCAAATCTAAAACCATCAGGCAGGTAAGTGGCTACTGCTCAGTTAATGAGGGAGACAGCAGTACAAGTCAGGAATAGGTCATGGGGATGTGCCGTATATGGTAGAAAAGGGTTGTAGGTGTGTGGAAAAGTCTGAAAAGTTTGTTGAGGCAAAAAAAATCATTCCTAAATGTGCCAGTTGAATTAGTACAATGTTCTTTAAATTTGTGGGTTGTCAGTTGTTGTGGATGGTTCATCACTGGATGTTTTGTTTTTTTAAGAAAAGACTGGACTCTTTTAAGAAAAGAATTGTCTGAAAAGGTATAATGTCTCGTGCTTGAGCAGGGGGCTGGATTAGAAGACCTCCAAGGTCCCTTCCAACTCTATTCTGACTGATGGATTTGCACTATGGGAAATGCAGAGGTGGGATGGGACTATATACTCTTGTTAAGTATTTTTATTCTCATGCCAGTTGTTTTCAAAGGTCATTTCCCTCCATTTTTAAACCACAAAGTAATAATGAAAATTAAATTCCAAATGAGTGATTCAGTAAGTTATATTTATTAAACAAAAAATGAATATTCAGTGAATATTTTGCCTCAAATATAAAGGTACCCAACAATATGATAAACTGTCAGCGGTAACATAAACTAACCTTATGTCAGCCTACTCAGAAGAAAAATGACCCGGTGAGCTATTTCTATTTTATTGTAAGGCTACTTTAACATAATCTTGCAAGTCTGAAAGTACAACTCTCTTGCCCTTTGTTTTACTATATGAGAAGTTATGGACATTTCTTTCTGAGTTTCTTTCTCAGAATTAACTATTATGCAGAAGCAGGCTATAGCCCCTCCTCTCTGATCATTCCATAGGCAGAAACTCTTGCCCCTGCTCCAAGATCATTCACACATACCATTACACCTTAAGAAGCAACACTCATGCCAAATAATTTCATGAGCATCAGGGGTGGGTTGCTGCGGGCATTATTGCCAGTTCGCAACCCATGCGCATGCAGGGTAAATTGTTCTGCACACATGCACAAAACAATTTACAGTAAACTGCACATGTACAGTCATTAAAATTCAAAGTGGCAGCACCCAAGCAGCAGCAAGGGAACCGGTTGGGGGGGGAGGGGTGTCAGGCCTGGATCATTACTGGTTCTGTGACCCAGGCCTGAATTCCACTACCAGTTCAGCCAAACTGACAGCAACCCACCTCTGATGAGCATTCACATTAGTATGCAAAAATCTTGCAAATTTTGGGAAGTAGCAAGATCACAAGGCTACCTGGCACCAGGAAAAAAAATTAAATTTAACGCAGCTCCTCTAATAAATCATATAGTGTTGTAAACTTAGTTCATAACAATTGAAATAAGTTTTTTACATTTTAACATTGTCTCAGAATTTTCCATCTTGTTTTCCAACATGAAGTCTAGAGTTAGAGTAGCATCTAGTGGTCACTGAAAGCCTTGTTTACTCCAAAAATAATTCAGAAATTTTGCTTTGCTTGTTTGCCTTTCATGGAAATTTGATATAGCATAATTAAGTCTTTATTATTTATTTATTTATTTATTTATTTATTTATTTATTTATTTATTTATTTATTTATTTATCTATCAGATTGATATACCGCCCTATTCTCCTTGATAGGACTCAGAGCGGTGCACAGAAAAGATAAAACCACAACAGATATATGCAATATAAAATAGAATTAAATAATTAAATCTGTGCTAAAAATATTTAAAACAATTAAAATATTAGATTTAAAATTAAACCAATTAACCTATGCCAGGCCAGCCAGGTGGAAAAAATGTGTTTTAAGCATCCAACGGAATAGGCGTAGGTCAGCAATGGTGCGAAGATCGGGGGGCAGGTCGTTCCAAAGGGCCGGACCTGCCACAGAGAAGGCCCTACCCCTGGGAGTCACCAGCCGGCATTGACCGGCAGACAGCACCCTGAGGAGGCCCTCTCTGTGGGAGCGGACAGGTCGGAGGGAGGTGTGTGGTAGGTTATTACTTTATATGCAAAATTAATGAATGAGAGTCCATAATACACATTCTGAATTATTTCAATTACTTTTTCTCCAATCAATGTGTAGCACAACATACTTGCATTATTTCAGAATTAGAAATAGGGATACGATACAAGAATCAGCTAAACATGCCATCGGAATTATGTCCCTTCCGTGGCCAAAGGGGGTACTAATTTAAAATGCCATGCCCACATACACAAAGTGCAGAGAGGCTTGCGTAGGTCTTTACAAGCTGAGCCCATTAATTTTTAACTCATTTGCTGCTCCAGAGAAAATACTACAAAGATAGTTGTCAGAGTTTCCTCTGCAGTTGCTAAATAAGTAGTTTAGACTTGTTCATCTCATCCTACTTCACCAGCTCCTCCATATTTCTCCCTGCTTAAACCCAATTAGTACTTTTCCCTAACTGGCATACATAAAGGGAGGATGGGGAGAGGAAGAAGGGAAACAATGAAAACCATCCTGTGGTGGTGTGAAAGTGTTGCAGAAGGTTCGAGGAGATGAAACCAGTATCTGTATGAAATTCGCCAATCAATAAGAGTTAGCTGGAGTTTAAGCAGATACTTCCTTCTTTGTCTGACAGTTGCTTCATAAAGCAGATATGGTTGCTTTGTAATATTGATTAGGTTGGTTCAATTTGTATAGCCACTTATTTTCTTTTACATGACTTCAGCATTTTACTAGTAAAATGATATAAAATACACAGAGAGAGAAAGATAAAAATAAGGCACATAGCAGCTGGGCATCATCTAACCCAGTGGTCGGCAAAGTGTGGCTCGCGAGCCGCATGCGGCTCTTTGGCCCCTTGCATGTGGCTCTTCAGTCCCTCTCTGATTCCTTCCCTTCCTCCCTCTGTCTCTCGCTCGCTCGCTCTGTGTCTCTCTCTGTCTGTCACTGTCTGTCCACATAATACCCCGTGAAGCAGCGGCGAGGCCATCCGCGTCTTCCCTGAGAGTGCCTGGAGTGATCAGCGGCCGTGCAGAAACTCGCTGCTTTTTCACACCCAGGAAAAGATAGGCGCGTGCACATGGTGGCTGTCGGAGGGAGCCAGTGGAGATACGCCCGGCTTCCCTGTCAGGCGACCTTGGGCGGCGGGAGTTGCGCGTCGCAAGGCTCGGGGGTAGCAGAAGCAGCAGCAGTGAAGCAG